>JACEII010000081.1:683422-721265 GCA_014332785.1 Antheraea mylitta | reverse complement strand
TCGAAAATCCCTCTAACCCCAGTTCGAATCCGAGTGACAGTAAAACAGATATCTTTTTATTTTTTGTGGGAAAATTCTAATTTTGTGAGGCAAACCTAACAGCTTATTTTAATTTAAAAATGCTTTTTAAAGAATCGAGCTCGGCTCGATCGCCCAGGTACAATTAATTAATAAAACATGAACGGCTGCACAATCTCAATACAATATATCAATATTAGATGTATACAGGCCCCTATACCACGCGCTAGTCTGACGTAAACCGTGCAATACGGTCGGTCATGCTTACTAACAAGTCATGACGCGATATTATAAATTTATCTCCTGCCAAATGCCGCTCAACACGCCTAAAGCAGATTTCACTTCAAAAACCGAACACAAAACGCCTGCATTTCTGTGGCAGCTTTGCTACTCCTGAGGATTACCATGAAATACCTCATGTTCTGGCACGTGACATTAACTTATACCATAAAATTGGATGATTTTGGTAATTATATAGTTCCTTAAAACTACTTCCTAAAACGATACTACCTGTTACGAACAACGTATATTCCTTAAGTCAGGGAAACCAACAACACTCTTGAGGTACTGTGATGATTTATCCAAACAGAAGTTTTTTTTTTACTTTATTTTTGGCAATCAATCTTTCCGATTATTATTGCCATTGTCACGTAGTTAATAATATCACAAGCGTCGTGCGATCATTTCAATATTAAGCATCGTGTAAATCAATATTCTAACAAGATGGTCGATCCCTTGCTAGAACCTTCCTGGGAGTTTTTGTGGCATCTCAGAATTTCATGCTCCGTGGTATTATTTTCCATTCACTTCACTAATGCACAGTAAACTAAGTATATTGCGTAAAACACCACCAAATTTACACAATATAGAGTCAAATAACACAAGATTACGAATAAAATAAAAAATCCACTACAGGACAGACTGAAAACCCGCCAAAAACTCCAAACAGAAGTTCTCGACATAGAAGTGCTAGAAGATCTTTCTTTTTCTAACTGACTATGGTATTGACCAAGGTTTTAACAACTTCACCGGATTACTGCCCGCAGATCGTCGTCGCAATTTTCTCGCGCCCCGAAGGGGTGCGGAGAGACCGTACCAGGGTATATCCCTCTAACGGTGGCATCTCTCGCCTCACGCTTCGCGCGGGAATGTCAAATTTTTAATTTCCATGCCGCGTACGGTCCGAGGTTTTCCTCGCGCCTTCCGGCGGTTGTTTCGGTGACTAGGTTCTCCGTGATGTTTAGTTCTAGGCTGAAAGGTCCTGGACATCGATTTTGTGAAGCGCATACAGGGCTTTCAGGCATTTTTCAATTGTCTCGTCATTGTCTGCAGAGGCCAGCGTCTTTAAAAAGGCATCTCGAACGATATTAGGGGAGGGGTGCGCCGCCGAGTCAGACTGCTGGGTGGTCTCCGACGCTCCTGTTGCTCCTCCGGCTGCGGGATTTATTGTCTCAGGTCCTCTGGTTCTCACGTTCCTCTTGCCGCGTCCGGCGTCACCAGTTCGAACGGCGGTCCCCGCGCAGCGATTACGCGCCTCGCGGCGGAACACGGGGCATACACGGGCGTTGTTTGAGGGGTGCGGCCCCCCGCAATTTACGCAGGTGACCGGTTCTTTGGGTGTGGTCGCAGTTTGTTGCGAAGTGCGGCCTCCCGCACCTCACACAGGCAATCGGACGGTGGCAGTGGTGGGAGGAGTGGCGGAACTGTTGGCACCGATGGCATTGTGCCAGTCAGCTCCTCCCCCGCTACGTTTCGATGGTCATCTTCATTCCCAGGAGCTCCTTAATTTCATAAACGGTCGAGAGTTGACCAGGAGGAGTTGGAGTTCTCTTCAGGGAGGAGTGAAATATGCAGCCTGGTCTTCCACTTCTCTCTTGAATAAGCCGGGTAAATTCTGGTTTGAGTCCCTTCTCCCGAAGGGCCTCGGTGATCTGGTCTGAATTGGTATTCGGTGGAAGACCGCGAATCGCAATCTTTAAGTTCCTCTCAGACGGGGGTGCGTAGGTGTACCAGCTCACCCCCGCAAGTTTCTTCAGGTAGTCTTGGATGACGTGGTGCTCATTTAGATTCTCCGGGAGAAAGCACACTCCATCGCCGAAGGCGCGCGCGGTCGGTGTACGCCCCAGCATGCTCGCCAGCCGTCTGAAGTGCTCTGGCCAGTTGGGCAGGCTCCCCACTACGATCGGCGGGCAACGTTGTTTGAGCGGCGCGCTCGGCGGCGCGGTGCTTCACCCGGGCGTCGGTTTTCTTGTGGTGGGCTTCGTTGAGGCCGCCATGACGGCATAGGTCATCTGTTGCGGTGTAGCGTGGGCGTTCGGGGTTTCGTCGGCTGTGTCGGCGAGGGCATGGCTGCAGGCGCTTGTCGCGCCCCAAGGCTCTCGTACGGTATAGCCGAGTCACGCGTGCAGATTGGCTGCCTCGGCTGGCGCGCGGGCGCTTGTGGTGCCCCACGGCTCTCGGTTGCCAAATCGGGAACCTCCTGTGGTTCCGTAGCCTGCTCCGTTGAGTACTCGATTTGAGGCGCTGGTGGTGCCCCGCGGCTCTCGTCGGGTACAGCGGATACTACGGCAGGTTCCGTAGCCTGTGCGAGCGAGAGGGGCTTATGCCTCTTGCTCTTCGGCGTGTGGACGTCTGGTGATTGTGGCGGCGATCGGTGCACGATGTGGCTCGTGCTAGGCTCTTGAGTCTTCCTGGTCGCGCTCGCACTTTCGGCGCGCGGCTTCAATTAGGGGCTCGAGCTGTTCGCGCTGCACTCGCGGGATTTCCGGTATGCAAAGCCTTCCCTCTAGTGTGGCTTTCAGAGCGCTTTCATCGGCGGGTTGGAGTTCTTGTCCCTCGGTCTCGACCTTGTCGATGCGCAAATACAGCGCTATCCAACGCAACAGCTGTTCCGAGATGCCTCCAGCTGAAATCAGCTGGGCAAAAGCGAGACAGTCGCTCTCGTAATGGCTCCTTCGGAGTGCAGTTCGCCGCGCGTTGACCACGCGCAGTACTACGGCTTTGGCCTTCTCAGGCGTAAGGGAGTCGGAAGAAGGAGATCCGGTGTCAGAAGTGGAGGTCGTCGTTGTGCTTGGGGTCTCAGTGTCCGTGGGCGTGCTAGGGGTCGTTCATCGTGAAGACGCGGCGTCTCGTTTAGTGCGCCGACTCGCCGGAGTCGACGCGGCGGCGCTAGTGCAGGGCATTGTCGAGCAGAACTGGCGAATTCGCGGAAATCGTGCGTGAGTGTTCTCGAACGCTAAGACAATGCGGGCGATGCTGGCCGCAGATCGATGACATCTTGCCTTTTATAAACCGAACTCTCTAACAGGGTGGCGCTACCTGTAGTCCGGTGAAGGCCTTGCAAAGCCAAAAGCGTAGTGAGTTCGAAAAAAAAGGGTGGCGCTAGTGTTAATGTTCCGGTCGCGTCTCGGATGTGTTGTAGCGGTACAGGAAGTAGACTATAAGTTCGTTTAAATCATTTGAATATCATTTTAGTTAATAAAAACATTATAAAGGACATATTATATCATTAAAATTAATCACAAAAATAGAAATCATAGCACACGCGACCCTCACTTACTCTCTAACCTCGAATACTAACCGGTAACGAGACTCTTGTCACGACTGTCGAAGACAAAGTTCATGACGGCCGACGCCGTTTCCAGCTGCGCGTGCGACGGATCTATATCTATATTGCCATCCTCGTTTATCGCGCAAGGGACTGCGGCGAACACACAACGCATCGCGACACCCGAGTTAAGTAATGCCAGACACGTGCAATTGATAGCGCAAGCGAGAAACTAAAACAATAAATAAAAATATGAGCCGTCACGGGGCGCCTGGCAGATGTGAAACATCGAAATTGTTCTGTAAGTATAAATTATATGCATAAAAGAACAGATCACCACAGGAATCAGCTATGGCATGATGAAAAGATAAAACATTACAATTTTTTTTCATAAAATAATGACTATATATTTTATTACATAAATATTCATGTTTATATACAAAAATTCAACTAGGCGCGGTGTGTTTGTCGGCATTTTTTAAAGGGCGCTACGTCGTCATCTCGTTCCCTGTAATGCTAGTAGAACGAGTGGCCTACAAAACAGTTTCAATCTTACGTTTGTACAAATAGGGTTGCAAATTTTTTTGAGTATTTCGTTAAATTCGCCATGCCAACAATCAGGTTTACCCTCGCCTATAGATGTCTCACATCAGAGAATCTTTACGTGTATCAATATGTGAACAATGGTGATGATGTCTGGAAATGACGCCTCTCTGTTCATAAGACAAAAACGATTGTAACTGTCTATAAAATATGTTGTGCTATGTTATGTATAATGAAAATATAAATCAGATCGAGTTTGTTGTCGGTTCTACTCAATGACTGGGTCTTTTGTCCGAACCGGTAGTAGTTTTGACGTACATTAAGTGCCATCTCAGGCCCTAAATTGAATAAAGAATTTTATGATATTGACAGTATGTATACACGCGGAGGAAGCTAAACTTATTTTGATTATATATATGTATATATTAAATTTTAATGTATAAAAATCTAGTACATGATATTTGTGCAAGATGAACTCCAAAACTACTCAGCCAATTTTTATGATATGTTGACATTTATGTATAATTTTGATCAACTTGAGAAACACGTTAATTTATACTTTCATTAATGGCCTGAATACTTTGAATTAAAAATTATATGATTATCAATGTTGAATATTGTTATTAATTGTAACTTTCATCAGTCTCAAACAGATGGCGCTTTAAATTAGTTTGTTCACAGAAAACTGTACGACCAGCTGTTATCTATATCTCATAGATAGCGCCATGTTTTAATTTTGAATTTCTTTTTCAACTCCAGTTTATTTTATGATGCACATATTCTAATTAACAGATTACGACGAATAGAGCACTATTTACTGTATTTACCTCGCTTTTTCATATAGAGTTTTTAGGCAAACTCATTACTCCATAAAACCAAATAGTTATCATAATTTTCATTCAACATGTAGTAACAGAACTACGGCAACGCTTGGCGGGCTCAGCTCATACTATATCATAACGATTTTTTCAGGCATTACCAATAAGAATAAAATGTAAGAGAGTCCATTTAAAATATATAGAATATTACAGAGGCACAATAGTAAAGGCAAAATTAAATTTAAAGAAAAACTTATAACAGCCTACAATTAATACAAATAAAACTAATAATTCTTGTAAAATAACAAAACCACTATCACATAGACAAAGTTGCAAGCGCTAGTGTAAACTAAAATTCAGGTGTAGAGTAATTTATATAAGAGACAGATCCAGATATTATTTAGTAAACAACTGATAATTTATTAAGCAGAAAGAGTGAAATAAAGTACCATAATCTAATGATACCTAATGTAAAAAAAAGGTTTCGTTGCATCATTACATAATTCATTTTAAAATTCATAATTTCTGTTTACCCCTCCATAGTCTTCAAGCTCTTGGACAGTGACTGTTACTCCTGTTCGAGGATATAAACTGCCCAGTAGTACCATTTCGCATGTCTGTCTGATAATATTTTCTTTATATCTGGAAACATCAACAAAATAACACTATTTCCTCATCAGCCTGTAAGAGTCCCACTGCGGGGTCATAAGGGCTCTTAATAGGCCATAAGGTATGGGCATAATCACCTGCACCAGCCAAAACGTACTGGCAATTTCAAACTCTGAAAAATCCACAGTTCTATGTTTTTTCACATACAGCAGTAATACAAGGACATTTCTTAGGTTCGGGTTTCAAATAACACAATTAACATTATTGGAAGGAATATATAAAATTGGCCCAGTATGATTTAATAAAATTTTGGTACTTTTGTATCAAATGCACCTAGCTCACAGAGTTCTGCTGCGGCTGGTTTGCATTATCTTTTTCCATAGTCTAACCTAACCAAACTGAAACAAAACTGTTTGGTTTTAAATTCTAAATCATCCAGTTGATAATGTACAAAATTACCAATGATTGTTCAGAGTTGACATGTAACATTTGATTATGGAGATCTTAGTAACTATGACTTTCCACAGGGAGGGGAAATCACCCCTGTGCCCTACTGTTCCCACCTTAACTTTTATATCAAGATGCGAATTTCAAATGCAGCCCCCAAAACACTGCATGCTCTATTATCTCGGTTTGGTTAGACTTGCGAAAAACGATAATGCATGCCAGCCATTGTAGCGGTCGACCAGCATGGTGCATTTAATATGAAAGTACCAAAACTTTATAAGGCAAGGAATGGGGGGCAGATAGTAAAAGCGAGTGTTGATGTACAATGGCAAATACCTTTTAACTTACTTTAGACATTGTGCGTCTCAAGCCCACTCCAAACTCCTCTATATCACTACAAACCTGGTACCCATAAGACACTAAGAATACTAATTCATACTAGTAACTTGATATTTACTATATACAGCAAAAGATGAAGCGAAAGAAGAAGCTATTATTTATTGAGTGAAAATATTAATTCTATAGTAATCCAATTCAGAGTTCAATCAATAAGTGTTAACTAACCTGTCTGCAACAGATGGTTTACCATTCTTACTGCTGAAAAGTACTTCCAGTGTACATTTCTCTATACTTTGGCTTTGCATTTTAATATCTAAAGGTCCATTGACACTGACCAAAGCCACAGTTTCACCTGTAAATGGCAATAAATTTTCTTGATAAGGAAAATAAATCCAAAGTTTCCAAAACCCTATTAACCCTAATAACCTAATAATAACATGTCTCAGTCGGATTTGCTCTAATCACTTCACTCCCTCACTACGCTTGCTCCCCTGTGTTATATGTGGAGAGGCTTTATGCTCACATATAAAATTTATATTACATTTTTTTCTAGGACTGAGATACATCCATCCATTTGTCATACAGTCAATTTTTTTTTTATATAAAATAATAGTGAAAAATTATAACATAACAATAAATATGTATAAAACAACAAGATTATAGTATTATAAACCTTAAAAATGCGATTCTGAAGGAAAAGTCACTTCCATTGTACATAACTTTAAACACATAAAAAAAAAAATACAGATCTCCACAGGGAATCTCCAGATATCTTTTGAAAGGGGGAACCAATTCCTATAGAAACAACCCTTAATAACCCCAAATTCGTGATGCGAGTTTCTAATGCCAGCCCCAAACAATTATGCTTATAATCTATACTAATATTATAAAGAGGTAAAGTTTGTGACATTGTGATGTTGTGACGTTGTAGGGGGTAATCTCAGGAACTACTGGTCCGATTTGAATAATTCTTTCAGTGTTATATAGCTCATTCATCGAGAATGGTTATAGGCTATACATCATCACGCTAAGACCAATAGGATCGGAGCACAGATGAAAAATGTTTTAAAATCAGTATGTTTTTTTCCTTTAGAGAGCTTCTGCTGTGTGTTAGCATTAGCACAGAATAACTATTACTATGTGGACGAAGTCGCGGGCAGGGGGTAGTTGTAAATAATTCCAGATTATTTAGATATATAACACAATTTAAAGGTTAGTTAAGAAGGAGAATAAGTAAGATAAATATTTACTTCATTCAATTCAACATTAAACAAATAAACATTAACAATATTGAATACAATCAAAAATTATTACATTTATTTCTTGTATTTAATTCTCTAATGCGATCAAGCACTGATAATAAAATTTCACACAAATAAATATTTATTAATTATATATAATATCATACTGGGATGTCATTGGTTTTACGATACTCATATTTGCCTAGGTATTTATAACATAATAAGCACAAGTAAAGAGTGCACCGATGTAAAATAAGTTTGAAAAGTACCTTGTGATAAAATTGCCGAACCATCTGATTTACTCAAGTAATTCAATTCGCATTTCATAGGCTTCAGTTTAAAATCTTCCGCGTATTTTTTTGTTATGCCCATGGTTTATAAAAACGATTTGTTATATTTATTTTTAAAATATAATTCACACCACATTTGTTTCGAAGAAATTGTTGACTCTTAGTAATTAGTATATAGTATCTCATGTATGTTGTTGAGTGTTGACAATATTGACATCAGTTGCAGCGTTACCAGAAACATTTGTCCAAATTCCCTAGAAATCTGCGTAATATTCCCTAAATATGTTTTGAGGTTATAATTGTAATGGTACTTTGGGAAGTTCTTAATTAATTGATAATGTGATCAGTTGAATTATCTACAGCAAATGACTGCTAATAGAGGATGTGCAAATAGTAATTTTCTACAACTTCCTTCTGAAACAGTACATTTTTTTTTGGGAAAAAAAGTACCTTATATTTTTTTCTTACCCGAGACAAAATTTCATGAACAATCACGCTTACTATAACTACAAAACTTAAGCGTAAAAAGAAACTGACTTTCAAATTTATAATATTAGTAAGGCTGTGTTTTTATGTTATATTAACAATATTATTATTAAAAAAAAGTAGGCAATGCATAGGAGAGTTTTTTTCTTTTTCCTCAGTCTGTGGGTCAAACGTCATATGTTTCTGACAACGTTGATTTAAAACGTCAGCGAATTTTTTTTTGGTGCACTTTACGCTTTTCGTGTTGTCTCTTGTTTTCTTTATACAAAATACATATGTTAAAAAGAATCGATAGCGGATATATTGTTAAATTATAATAAGATGAAAAACAAAGTGACTAATCGTGTGATCGTGATTTATTAATTTATATTTTCCTTTATTTTAATTTTTATATAATATGAATTATTTGACGTCGTGAAATTTACGAAAATGAAGACTAGATTCAATACTTACGACATAATATGCATGGTCACCGAATTACAAAGGTATAAGTACATATATTTTTGTTTTTAAGAGAATATGTAAAAAAAATTGCCACAAACAGCATGTTATTCATATAAAACGCCAAATCAAAAACAACAATATATAACAGATAAATTTTGAAAGTAAGAAAAACCTCTTTTTATTCTTTCTACATATAATAGGTTTACTTACAGTATAACCTATATCATGATATATAATTCGTATAATACTAGTAAATATATCAACACACAAATCTAGTAAATAAAAAAACGAATAATTTTGGAATTTATATTTAGCAGAAGTAAATATGTTGTAATATGATTTTATTAAAAAATTGTATTTTGTTTTCAATCTATGAATGAGAGATTAAATATATAGTCTATAATAAATTCATTTTTTTATTCAAAAGTACATGTCTCATAGATTTTTAATAGAATTTAAGAAAAATATTCCGTTCATAAAAATAAAAGTTTTGTTGTTTATTCCAATCATTATTTCAATACTATTTATCCAAAAGCTATCAGATTTTAGTGAGATGTGGACTTTTCGGTTGCAAAAGTCTCTGAATTAGTATGACCACATTATAATAGATGGCATGTGAGTGACTTCACTTTTAATATAAGAGAGATTAAACTAAATATACTATGATTTTTTCAGGTTGGTGGGTATGAGAGTGAACCAAGTTTATGATATTGATAACCGTTCCTATGTCATTAGACTGCAAAGATCTGAGGAGAAGTCTATACTTCTATTGGAATCTGGTAACAGGTTCCACACAACACATTTTGAATGGCCGAAAAATGTTGCACCATCAGGTTTCACTATGAAGGTATGTTAATAGATATTATTATGTGGTAAGACACTAGCAGCTAATTAGCTTATGTGTGCATATCAAGTAGCTTGGAGATAATTTCATTATATAGTATGTTCTTAAGAGTTTATATAAGGGTAGGCCAATCTTGCTGCTATGGTTAGTGTTGCATTTAGTATTTGATATTTACAGTCTGGTTAGTCACAGTATGGCACGACACAAGAGACCTTGGGTATTTATCCACAGAGAGTCACCATCATCATCACAATGTCATCTTTTTTTTTCAACTACTTTCCTGTTTCATTGTCCTGATATTTCATCAAAATCAATTTGTATTTCAGTTGCGTAAACACTTAAAAAACAAGAGACTAGAAAAATTAACACAACTTGGCATTGATCGTGTCGTGGACCTGCAGTTTGGCAGTGGAGAAGCTGCTTATCATGTTATATTGGAATTGTATGATAGAGGGAACATTGTGCTCACGGATCATGAGTGGATTACGCTAAATGTGTTAAGGCCTCATGTGGAAGGCGATAAAATCAGGTACACATAAAGGCCTATCCATAAATTATGTCAAATGGATATCAAGATATTTTGTGACACCCCAATGTGATGTATTAAACTTTGTAATTTTGAATTTAGTAATTAACTTCTGTATATGTATAAATAGACAGAGATAAAACAGTAAAGTACATATTCATCCTCTATTTCTCAACCTATGTGTTTTTTTTTTTTTTTTTGTAGAGTAGGTATTACACAGGCTTTACTGAAATAAAACGAAATTTGTAAAAGTTCATTCATTTTCTTAATATCGAAACTTAAATCTATCTATCTAATACCTTTAAACGAGCAATTCTTGTATATTTTTATATTTGTATATATTCAGGATCTCGGAAACGGCGTCACCTATTTCCGTGAAACTTAGTATGTAGGTGGTTTCAGGGACGATAAATTGAACTAGCTAGATTTTAGTCATAGAACACTTTTTTAACTGAGATTTCATGCAATAAAAAAGAGTAGCTAGAATATGAAGGTAAATTTCACCCCCACCGTCAAAACAAAAATAGCTCAGGTGGGAATTGGTTGCTTCGAAAATGCATGTAACCCCAGTTCGAATCCGAGTGTATATATATATATATATGAATATATTTCTTTTTTGAAAAAAAAAAAAAAAAATAAATTTTGTAAGGCAAACCTTTCAATTTATTTTAATTAAATAAATAATTATATTATTATAATTATAAGAGAGATATTTTTAAAAACAAAAGGTTAATTTGGTGAGGCAAAACAGTTTATTTTAATTTAAAAATCTTTTTTAAAGAACTGAGCTAGGCTCCCTCGCCCAGGTACTGATTCATTAATTATGGTTGAATTTCAAGGCAGTATATTTAAATTTAACTTGAATTAAAATAGTCCTTCCAAATTTAATGAGATATACATATCTCAATTTAATATTTTTTCATACAGTCAATAATGGTTTTTTCTTAGAATTTAAGTGTACCTAGTGATTTTACTAATTTACACCAATACATGTTACTTTATGATGACTTTCTTCTTTATCTGGGTCTTCCGTTACCCGTAATGTGTGGGGTGATTTAATTATTTACGTTTATTAAGTTTTATTTGACACCACTCCAATATATAATATATTTTTATTTTACGCGTACATTCCTTTATAGGTTTGCAGTAAAAGAAAAATATCCCTTGGATCGAGCGAAAATAAACTATGAGGCTCCATCAGCCGAGATGTTGAAGGAAATACTGTCGAAAAGTAAACCCGGAGACAATCTTAAGAAAATTTTAAATCCAAATGTTGGTGAGTAACCATTAACAATTTTAGATTCTATGTTTTTATAAGTGACAATGTGATGGTAGTCAGGGTATACCTAGGACACTACTGGGTGCTGGGGCAGTTTCAGGTCAGTGAGCATGCTCAATCCCTGGCTGCCCCTTCTATGCGGCGGACGGTACACCGTGGGGTTTTAGTCCGTGCGAATCGGACATAACCTACCCTCTCCCCTGGGAGGGTAGCGTATCCGTTACGGCTTTCCTCACGTTAATAAAAAAAAAAAAAGGACACTACTGGGTCTCAATTGCAGCTGCTGATACACATGAACAGGTGCTTGATGGTAGATGTTCAAATTGAAGGTGATATTATATTATATAACAGAATAAACAGAGGGTCTCTTTGAAATTTAATGCCGGACTGTCCAATACCTTAACCTTAGGTTTTAAGCTCCATATTAATTAATGTAGGCCTTATGATACACTGGTCAACAGACTGTTGGCAGCACTAGATTAAAAAAATAACATACCTATTACACACTTGAAAAACTTGAACAATAACAAATTATGTAGTGTAAAATTATAGTTAGAAGATGGCTAGATATCTTAAAAAAACATATTACCATCAGAATACGGTGCCGCGATAATAGACCATGTTCTTCTGGAGAATGGTCTATCGGGCAATATGAAGATTGCGAAGGAGCCCGGTAAAGGTTTCATGATTGAAGAACATTTAGATAAGCTGGTTACAGCATTAAAGCAAGCTGAACACTTATTGGATGCTGCTAAAACACAGGTTGCGAAGGTAAACCATCCATCTATTCATATTTTGTGCTGTTGCAAAGAATCAAAAAGTCACTGTGTTGAGTATGTCGAAAATAAAGAGTCACTTTGTTTTTTCGTTATGTCTATTGGTTTAAAAGTTATTCAAGCTCAAAATTTAAATTTTATGTAGTGATAACAAACAAATTTTGTAAACAAACAATATTTTTGCGTATTTTTTTGCTCGATTCGTAAAACATATCCTTAAGATACTAAACAATGCAGACAAAGTCGCAGGTATCAGCTATATAAAATTAATATCTATTAACTTTCGCCTGTTTTGCTCCTATAATATCCATATAACCATTTCCAAGGGCTACATAACTCAGAAGAAGGAGGAACGTCCCAAACCTGAAGGCGAAGGTCCTGATTTCCTCATGACTAATGTCGAGTTCCATCCGATGCTGTTCAACCAGCACAGTCAACAGCCCCATGTGGAATATGAAACCTTTGATAGAGCTGTGGATGAATTTTTCAGTAAACTGGAGGGACAGAAAATTGATATGAAGGTAAGCATTTCACAGGAGTCACTTATGCGTGTAAGGGTTTAGGGGTGTGAGGGGTGTAAGGGGCGTCGAGTAACATCTTAAGACTTGAGACACCCAAGCGAACCTCACCTGCACGTGGTGCACCCTGCTGATCAACGAACGAGGCAGTGGCGATAGCGGGGTGGTAGTGTTTTACAGCCCGACTGGGTCGCAACCACCATGTACATGGCGAAAAAGCCCGTCATAGTGACTCGCCTCTGCGTGTCGCGTTTCGGGATCAGCCTGTGCATATCCAGTACCGGGTGACTTTCGTCATTATGGCCGGCATGACAGCGGCGACCGACGATGGATGACCTGTCTCTCGGTGGTCGCCACTGTTTTTGGATTGTACTATGCTTACCATCAGGTATAGTGCAGTCACTTTGTCGTGCTACAATAATAATAAAATGGTCAATAGAATTCGTCAATTTTTTTATAGCATTGGTGGTAAATGAACATGTCTCCTGATGGTTAGTGATAATCACAGATGCGTTGGCGGCCCTAGGGAAAAGGACAGGCTCGTTTCTTGAAAGGTGTTACATTGTAGTGGTCCAGAAACATTACCGCTGGGAGTTCATTCCAGAGAACTGACTCGCCACTTGTACTATTAAGATTGTATTAGTTTAACTAAATTATTAAGAACAAATGTGATTTATTTTTGTTTTTTTTTTTTAGATTCCTAACATTTTTATAGGTGACCAATTACAGTGTAACATACCCTAGCTCTATATGCAATTTTATTACTTTTCATTAAGTCGCTTATAAGTAAATTTCAGACATACATACAGACAAACAAGGAAATTTTAAATATTACATCTATGAACCGTGATCTGTAGACTAGATATTTATTTGACCGTTCAAGGGTTAAGTAAGTAGAATATTAGTTATTTTTGGGTCCACTGGTCCACCCTTGGCAGCAAAAGTATGGAAATCTTTCATATATGCCTACATAAGTATTGACATATTTAAAAAAAAAACCAAGTAATTTAAAGAATATATAATACCCCTTTTCCATGTCAGGTAAGATAATCAAAAGCATAATTTTGGGCTAGAGCAACTGATTTGTCAAAGGTAGAGTCACGCTAAAGTTATTACTAATTTCAGTATGAATGGTCGGCTCGTCTGGGGTAGTACCACCCGACCCACAAAAACACCCACGTGAAGTATCAGTGTTTTCATTGCTGTGTTTCGTTCGGTCAGTTAGAGCGCCGGAAGCCCATTTCCTCCTTCCTTCCCACCCTCTCCCCTTCTCTTCGTTCCTTTACCTCTCCCCCCAAACACAGGTTGGCAACGCACTTGCGACTCTCTTAGTGTTGCTAGTGTCCACGGACGGGGATGATCATTTTTCGTCAAAAAGTATACAAATATTATAGTTTGTAGGCGTAAGAAGCGTGAAGTATGATGAATGGAGACTTAAAAATGAAATTTTAACTTTCAGACAGTGCAACTGGAACGTGAAGCGATGAAGAAGCTTCAGAACGTACGGAAAGATCATGAAAAGAGAGTGAATGAACTTGAGAGCGCCCAAATGTACGACGTGAAGGCAGCAGAGCTCATCACCAGGAACGAAGTCCTCGTAGAAAGTGCACGGATGGCCATCCAGGCTGCTATTGCTAACCAGGTAATTTACAACATAACTGGGACTCGAACCCCATACCCCAAAGGTGACATAGACAATATTTACACCCTTAACCTTGGTGTGACACCAGCCAGTGCATCCCATACATAATCGATGCACTTTTTTTTTGCTATTTTGGCAATTAATCCTACAGATCAAATTAAATAAAAGAAACAGCAAAACATAGGTAACTCTATGTTTCAGGATCACTTAGACAAAAATACACACATACACGTTTACACATGAAAGTGGATGGGATTTTTTTCTTTCCCTTATCGAACTGAAATAGTTTAGAAAATTATCCGATACCAAATATATATAAGAGTTGTTGAGGTATGTATGCTTGGTACACATATATGTTCAACAACTCATATATGTATAAATAGCTTAAGTTAGCTCAGATAGCCCAAACTATGAACCCGTACCTAACGCTGCGCGTTATAAAAGTCGTCCGCGATGCATTTTTACCGACCCTCCTGATTTAATCACGTCAGCGAACAATCAGTACCAGCCTGTCCCTCGAAACAGAGCGTGCTCACGCCCACGCCCGCGTAACCACTGATCACGCCGCCGTGGTCTGGGGGTTAATTTCGCTCCCGCACACCCGATTAGGCCTCCCACGGCAGCGGCTCAAGCCTAGGTTCGATCCCTCGACAGGGAGCCCTTGAGTGCGTTGCTTGCGCGATACGGTGACACACAAATATACATCACTGCTAGAACACTACACGATCACCCCCACACACGTGCACGCCTACACGCTTACACATGAAAGTGGACGGGTTTACTTTTTCCCTCATCGAACTGAAAAACTCTTAATTTTCCGATAATAAATATATGGAGGAGTTGTTGAGGCGTGTATGCTTGGTACACATATACGTTTCAACAACTCATACATATATGAATAGTTAGCTAGGTTAGCTAAGATAGGTCGCGATTTTGCATGCAACAGGCAACAGCCAAGCCGAGGTATGCCGTGCACCCTTGAGCTGGTTGCCAAAATAAAATCGGCTGAGTGCCTTAAGCGCTCGCCTTAGTAGTCCGGTGAAGCTGTTAAGACCTTGCTGGGTCAATAGCGTAGACATTTGGAAAAAAAAAAAGCTCAGATAGCGAATTGCACGTATCAAGCAACAGCCTAAGCCGAGGTGAGGTGCACCCTTGAGCTAGTTGTCAAATAAAATCGGCTGAGTGCCCTAAGCGCTCCCCTTAGTAGTCCTGTGAAACTGTTAAGACCTTGCTAGGTCAATAGTGTAGTTAGTTCGAAAAAAAAAAGAACAGTTTTTTAGGTTTTATAATAAAGTCCTGAATTACATTACCAATTTGCCGGATGATTTAATCACCATGTCAAGCAGATTTAATTGTCTTAATTAGGGCGGATCAAAATATAAACGGTGGTGACTTTGGAAATTACGACTGACTCTGTGCATCCACTGATTTATTTGTGAAGATATTTTTTTTGTTGTAACCATGTAGATGTCCTGGGAAGATATAACGGCTCTGATAAAAGCCGGCCAGGAGAATAAGGACCCGGTCGCATCATGTATCAAGCAGATGAAGTTCAAAACTAACCACATCACCCTGTTTCTCACGGATCCCTATGCAGAACTGGAACCAATGATGATCGATATTGATCTATCGTTGACAGCTTATGCTAATGCCAGAAAGTAAGTTTCTAACACTATTACCGGAGTTTTGGCGGGATTTTAGTCTGTCATGTAGTGGATTCTATATTCTATTCGTAATCTTGTGTTATTTGACTCTATATTTCGTAAATTTGGTGGTGTTTTACGTAATACAGTTAGTTTATTGTGCATAAGTGAAGTGAAGGGAAAATAATACCACGGAGCATGAAATTCTGAGATGCCACAAAGACTCCCTGGAAGGTTCTAACAAGGGATCCACCATTTTGTTAGAATATTAATTCACACGACGCTTAATATTGAGATGATCGCATGACGCTTGTAATATTATTGATTACGTGACAATGGCAGTCATAATCTGAAAGATTGATTGCCAAAAATAAAGTTAAAAAAAACACCATTACTTAAGAGACTTACTGATCTTAGTATGCCTGAAACAAAGAATGCACCAATTTATCATTGTTTCTAGTCTTTGTAGCTGGTAGAGCCACGCTGAAGCTAATACTAGTTTCAGCATGAATGGATCGGCTCACCCGATGTAGTACCATCCACGTGAAGTAACCGTGCTGGCATTATTGCGTTTCGTTCGGTCGGTGAGAGCACCGGGGGCCCTCCTTCCCACACTACCTCTTTCCTCCCTCTCCACCCTTCCCCTCCCCCAAATACAGGTTGTCAATGCACTTGCAATTTCCCTGGTGTTGTTAGTGTCTATGGACGGTGGTGGTCACTTAGCAGATGACCAGAATTTTCGTTTGCCTCGTATGACTTAAAAAAAAATTATGCTATTCTGGTCTTTTACTAAATTCAGTATATTGAAGTTTTTACAAACATACATTAGATTATCAAGAATATATTTAGAGTACAGAGCCAAGATACGAACTTCCTAAAACTTAGCTTTTCTGTCTAAACTAGGCTACTTTTACAAATTTTGCAACAAATTTATGGACTCATCTATAAGAACTGAGTTTTTTTGGTGATTATTTTCAATTAAATATACTCCGGTTATCTGTTTCCTTCATCAGATACTACGATCAGAAACGAAGTGCTGCAAAGAAACAGCAAAAGACCCTCGAATCAGCGGACAAAGCGCTTAAAAGCGCTGAAAGGAAGACCAAACAAACTCTGAAGGAAGCCCACACTATCAGCAATATTATAAAAGCCCGTAAAACGTACTGGTTCGAGAAGTTCTATTGGTTCATATCATCGGATAACTATTTGGTGAGATGTTTAATAATTATGCCACTTTTGGGCGAAGAGTTCCTAAAAATAATACTAGTTTATTTACTGCGCCAATCCACAACAAATTGATTTATATAAGTCGTTATATTTCAAAACTAGCCTCTGCCCGCGACTTCGTTCGTGTGGCATAATTACTTTGGGCTAGGGTTAATACGCAGCGGAAGCTCTCAAAAGGAAACAAACCCGATTTTGGAACATTCTTCATTGGTGCTCCGCTCCTAATTGTCTTAGCGTGATTATCATTTAGATTATCATATATCCTATAACCTTCCTCGATTAATAAGTTTTATAACACTGAAAGAATTTTTCAAATCGGACCAGTAGTTTGACCTGAGATTACCTCCTACAAAGTCACAAACACACAAATTTACCTCTTTATAATATTAGTATAGAAGCATATGTAGGGACACAATGTAGGCGTACAAGGCAGAGTGCATGGTAAGCAAATAATTATATGAGAGCGCGACGTATGAACGGCGACGTAAACACGGGGAATATTAAAATCAAACTACTCAAGCTAACAATTGCACTTTTAATTAAATAGCCCCAGTCGTAACCCGTTCATCAACCAGAAGGAGCAGTAACTCAATCGGAAGTCACGACACCCGTCTCCTATAGACATCCAAACGGGTCACATCCGAAACATAGACAAGCTAAAAAAATCCAATTTAAGTCCTTCCTAATATTTTGCATTATCTTTCAAGATCTTCAAATCACGTAAGATATGAAGTTAATTTAAAAAAAAATAAAACCTTTATGAAAGTCAAAATTTGAACTTAATTCTCAGTGTATGAAAACTGAAATCTCCAAAAAATTATAAGTACATGTTGTATGAACTATTAAAATTAGATTTAGTTCATTTTAAAATGTAACAACTCACATAGATAAAATTTCAAAGGTTTGTGCTTGTATATGCATCATGCAAAATTTATCATTATTTTAACAACATGACATAACAAGATGGTGGCCTCCCTTTGTTAGAACTTATTGTGACACCTCAGAATTCATCCTCCACGTTATTATTTCCCATCCATTTCACTTGTGCACAATAACCATTAGTTCGGTGAAGCTGTAAAGACCTTTCCAGGCCAACAGCATTGTCATTTAAAAAAAAAAGCACAATAACCAGAGATTATATTATGTAAATAATTAAAATATTAGGTAGATACCACCAACATTACAATATATAGAGTCAGATAACACAAGATCGATGTTTTATATACATGAAATATGAATGTAAATCTAATGTGTCTGTTTTTTTTATTTTCGTGAAAAAAATTGTTGCACATGTCTAGGATTTAGTAATAAAATACATTTCAATCATTTTTTTTTAATGTTTGTAGGCATGACTGCTAAAATACTATGTACATGATAAAACCTCTTCAAGTAAATCATAAAGCATATCTTCAAGTAACATTTAGTTTTTGTTTCACTAAAAACGGTTCGGCCTATCAAAACTTATTATATTTTTAGTGACAACGCGGCTTAAGTTTTATATAAGGTGTCATGAGAACGAAGTCGCGAGCACAACTAGTCTATCTATTATATAAAAATGAATCGTTGAATGGTTGCTAAGCGCAAATCTCAAAAACAGCTGAACCAATTTCGCTTATTCTTTTTTTGTTGTGTTTGTTATTGTCAGGGTAAGGTTCTTATGCAAAAAGCGCATATTTTAATATACTTAAGGCGAAACCTATTTTGCGGGCATTGCTAGTTATTAATAAAATATAAAATCTATTACATGACGGTCCATGGTCCGAACAAAATTTAGACTTTTATCCCATTATCCCATGCATTTATAGATTTTTCTGGTTTCCAGGTGATCGGAGGTCGGGATCAGCAGCAGAACGAGTTGCTAGTGAAGAGGTACATGCGTTCCGGTGACGTGTATGTTCACGCCGAGGTCTCTGGAGCCACGTCAGTCATCGTTAAAAACTCTGGGGGTGGACCGATACTGCCTAAGACTTTAGCTGAAGCCGGGCAAGCAGCTGTGGCCTACAGGTAAAGTAAACTTAGATTAATTCTGAATAATAAATCACACCAAATAAGTTATGTATATATCTTTCTATTATAAATTAAAATATTGAATGATTTCGTTGAGGTTGAAAATTTTTGTGCATCATCACTCTTTTGACGTAATTGTGACATTTGTTTTAAACGCCATCTATCCGCCGATTCGCTCACTAAATTATAAGATGTAAATGTTTGATAATCTCATATTACATAATACACATTGTATTAGACGCCATTGATGTTGTTTGGAAGTTTTCTTTTGTTGTTTTTTGTCGTCTCACCATCAAGTAATCAGTAATCGCTTAATACTTTGTCCATGCTAAATTATTAGTAGTTATTTGTATTCCGTTTTCGTAATTTTCTGTTTGTTCGCGGTAAACTCAAAAATTACTGAACGTATTTTCATGCAGTTTTCACCAGTAGATAGAGTGATTCATCAGGATGGTTTAAGTGTAAAGTTAGTGAATTTTCTGGTACAGTGTCGCGTGGGAAGCGAAGGTTGTAACTCGAGCGTGGTGGGTGCACGCGCACCAAGTCTCCAAGTCCGCACCAACGGGAGAATACCTCGGAACCGGCTCCTTCATGATCCGAGGGAAGAAGAACTACCTCCTGCCTGAACATCTTCAGCTCGGCTTCAGTTTCATGTTCAGAGTTAGTTGACTGATTTAAATTGAAACATTTTTTTCCATTGCCTGAAAAGTTTTCGTCCATCTATTGCATGTCGCATTACAGCTGACCGCGGAGTAATGTATAGTGAAAAGCCCTTATGTGTATCATCTGAATCATTGTATTTATTATGTGTTTCCTACTCTAAAACATGGATTGAAATTAGAATGCATAGTTGTATATTTTGTCTACTATTAACTTTACATTATTATTAACATTTTCCAATTATTAAGTTAAATTAATAACTTGATTTTTATACTCTAAATTGAATATTTTTCCGAAATTGTTCAGTTAAATGCTTAGGATTCGAGAAAAAGTTTTAGTTGCATCGTGTTTTCATAAAATCACACAATGTTCTTTTAACCAATTCCTGTAAGTTTTACCCTTCGTAATGAAACCGCTTATTACTATTTTCATGTTTTAAATCTTAATTCATGTTTTATTCGAACGTGTCTTATTTTTTGAAACAATGATCGGTCGTGGGGCTAATTCTTAAGTGTGATAAGATGAGATCATATGCCTGATCTGTGACCATTTTCAAAAATATTACTTTTTAAGTTACGATTATGTTGTGGAACGACTAGAAATCGACCGCACGTGCTTTAACGACATAAACGTCATGTTTGTTTTAACGCCATCTACCGCTCTTTCTTAGTACTACGTCGTTAACTGTACAAGTCGTAAATGTTTGATATTACTTTTTTTAGTTCCTTTTTTTATATTCAGTTGGAAGACAGCTGCATCGAGCGGCACCGTGATGAACGGAAAACGATAACGGATACCATTTCCGAAGTTTCCTCGGTCCAGGAACACGAGGAGGAAGATCAGGAAATCGTCGTATCTGATGACGGTGAGCTTGGAGCAATATGACAAAATAAATAGAATATAAAAATGTTTTTTAGAAAGGGGATATGGAAAAGTCCACCAAGTCTGTTTAGTAAACTTGATGCTTGGCATGTTTATTTTTTATTATTCTTTCACGCCTTAAATACGTAATAGATCGTCATAATATTTTGTATACACATTTGCAGGGATGCCATAGAGGAAATAGATAAGGAAATTCATACAGAAAAAAAGTAATAAAAATATAGGTTAAGTTGAGCACTACTGAGTGCTTTTTCAAGAACTCTGTTGAAGAGTTTTGAGTTATCTAAGTCGTCAGGAGATGGTGCTGCGACACATCTACTTCTACATCGTTCACTCGAAGGACATAGAATATCCATTTTATAACTCAGTTATTTCTTACGATAAATAATAAAAAAAACTTATGCGAAGCCCATGCATTGCAAGTATAGTGTCAAAAATATTCGATATTTTTAGATGGTCCATCGGATAAAGAAGATGATTGTAACCCTGAAGTAGAGTCTCCATTGGAAACGATAAAGGAAGAAAATTTAGAGACTAATGATCAGACGAAAGAAGGAGAAGAGGGTGTTGCAGAAGAATTGAAAAAGTCTGAAGAAGAAAACAAAGAGGAGACGGAGGAAGTATCGGATAGCGAAAGCGATACCTCAGATTTTCCTGATACTCATATTAAGGTATATTATTATTTATCCTTAAACCTTAACTATGCAAATGTATATTTATTTGTTCGACCTAAGTACTTTAAACGCTTAACTAATTCTTACTGTGACTTGACTTGTGCTCGTAGATATAAAACTCTAAAATAAGGTTATATATAATTATGTATATATAAAGCGTAAAAACGCTTTTATGTAGATGGTGTTCGGAGTTACACAACCGAACTGCTCGTTAGGTATTATTATACATAATTTGTGCAGTGCGTGCATTTACATTTTAGTATTAAGACAATTTGTATTCAGTTCGCAATCAACCACGCGCGACTCACTACCATTTACCATTAGCGGCGAATTATTATAAACCACTTATTAACCATTTATTAACCATTGTACCAATAAACATTTACCAAACAAATTCATCTCTTTCTTCATGGTCCTTCGAGCTAAAAAAGGACTTCGGTTCGCGAGTGACTGTAAAAGTTATTCTTAAAATCGGGGACCTTCAAACCAGTGACTATTGTGTGTGTGTGACAACGTGAAGCGGTGTCTTTTTACAACAAGTAACAATCAGCATTTACCAGGTGGGATCTTTCCATTTTATTTATTTATTAAACATATTAAAAAAAAAAAAAATACTATTTCTTCTAACATGGATACTTATTTTGCAAACCAAACGGAAATAAACAATTCATTAAATAAACTTCTGACCAATATTAAAAAAGATGGAGCCGATAGAAAAACCATTGATTATTGTAAACGTCGTGCAGAAATGTTAGAAAAATACTGGAATGAATATCGTGAAAATCATAATGAAATGTGTAAGCTCGCGGATTTTGACCATATTTATTTTAAAAGGAATTGTTTCGAAATAACCCAAGAGACTTATTTGGCCATAAAGCAATTAATAGAAAAAATGATGGCTGAGTTGTATAAGACGAAACCAACTAGTCTGGTCTCGCAAATAGCTGAAGAGGAGCCAGGACCTTCAGTTACTGTCTGCAAAACTCCAAACCAAGGGCACACCTTACCGTCCATTGACAAAACCAAATTGGACGAAATGATTAAAAAACAAACCATACATTTTAGAGCTTTTATGCGTACTGTGTGTGGCATAGAAATTGATAAAATGCAAAGCAAATGGGAGTATGAAGAGGCATTGAAGGAATTACAAGATCGTTGGTCTATAATCGACAAGCTTCACTGGGAAATAGAAAATGAGAGTAGTGAAGAAGATATGCATTACCAGGCACAATTTGACAATTATGAAAAAAGGTTTAAAGAATTGAAGAAAGCCTTAAATACCAAGATGTGGACCGTAGCGCATCGGGACAAAACCACGCCTCAAATAGATATACCAAATTTTAATGGCAATTACCATCAATGGGCATCATTTAAAGACCTATTTATAGAAGGCATACATAAAAATCCGTCGCTCTCAGGTGCACAAAAAATGCAATTTTTAAAAAGTAAAGTCACGGGAGAAGCCGAGCGACTTATTCACCATCTTCATATAAGCTGTGATAATTATGAAGTCTGTTGGGAATTACTGAACCATCGTTTCGGGAATACGAGACTTATGTTCTCATCGCAGGTAAATATATTACTCGATATCCCTAACATGCAACAACAGTCGATGAATGCAATAAAAAGACTGCACGATATTGCAAAAGAATCTCTTCACGCAATAATCAATATGGGAGTGGATATAACTACCTGGGATCCGCTCTTAGTACACATATTATCTCAAAAATTAGACCAGGAAACATTTTCGGAATATATAGAGGCATTGAAAAAACCAAGAGAGTTACCAGTACTTCAAGAGTTCCTGGACTTTTTAGAGAATAAGTTTACCACCTTAGAAGCTTCTAACCGTAAACAAGAAGCTACCTACAAAAAATATAACAGTAAACCACTGCCATCACATCAAAATATTAACTTGTCGTCGACTCAATTTAAAAATAATTCCAAGCAATATCAAAGATTTTGTAATTATAAACACCCGAGTGATATTGGAAATATTACAAAATCCATACATATACCTAAGTCATCGGTATGCGCATTGTGTAATTTCAACCACGGTTTATGGCAATGCAGCAAATTTCATAACATGACGCCAGAACAAAAATTAAAGACAGTAAACAATATGCGCTATTGCGCAAATTGCTTAGTTGACCATTTCAATAAGCCGTGCCATTCAACAAAACGATGTCGCAATTGTCTTGGAAATCATAATACATTATTACATGAGGCTTTCAAGTCAAAACGATCTACGTCTAATAATACAACGCTTCGCTCCCCAACCAGAGTGAAAACGCCAACCACTACTCATGTATCTTCGAATGGAGTATCGGAGATATTACTTTCTACAGCCTTAGTGAAAGTTATAGGTGTAGATGGAAGTCACCACACAATGAGAGCATTAATTGATCAAGGCTCTCAAATTTCATTAATTAGTGAGAATGCAGCACAGAGGTTAAGATTAAAGAGAAGTAATTGTAAAGGAAAGATTTTCGGAGTCGGAGAAAAAGAAAATAATTGTAAGGGTGTAATGAACATACAGATACAATCAATTTACAATGAGTTCACATTAAGATCAAATGTACTCATTATGAACCATTTAATTAAAAACTTACCAAACAGTACATTTACCAAACCTTCATGGTTACATATTCAAAACATAAATTTAGCAGATCCAGAATTTTATCATAGTCGGTCCGTAGACCTACTATTAGGAGCAGATATTTATAGTAAAATAATCTTAGGAGGTATTTTGAAAGGAGAAAATGATGACCAACCAATAGCCCAGCAAACGCAGTTAGGATGGCTGCTCTGTGGCGCAGTAAACAATATGTATAATTGTAATGTAGTTTTACATAATACAGAAGATTTGAGAAGATTTTGGGAGTGTGAAGACATCAACCAGGAGAGTGAAATGACGGCTGACGAACAGGAATGTTTGCAGATTTTTTTGATGACCACAAAACGTCTACAAAATGGAAGATATGAAGTTCGACTACCATTTAAACCAGAACTAAAGAAAAAGCTAGGTTCAACCAGATCACTAGCGTTAGTTCAATTTTGTACTTTAGAGAAAAAATTAGAGAAAAACACGAATCTCAAAACAGAATACCAAAAGTTTATTAAGGAATACTGTAATTTAAATCATATGAAACAATGCTATACAAATACGACACTCGGTTGTTTTTTACCTCACCACGCGGTAACCCGATCAGAATCAACAACCACTAAAGTACGCGTAGTATTCAATGCGTCTGCAAAATCAACTTCTGGATTAAGCCTGAATGATACCATGTACAAAGGCCCTAATTTACAACAAGATCTTTTCGAATTAATTTTAAAATGGAGACAATACCAATTTGTTTACACTGCAGATATAGAAAAAATGTATAGGCAGATTAAAATACACGAGGAAGATCAAATTTATCAAAAAATACTATGGAGAGACCATCCCAACCAGCCGATTAAAGAATACCAGCTAACCACTGTTACTTACGGTACAAAATCAGCACCATTCTTAGCCATGATGTGTTTAAAACAGTTAGCTAATGACGAAAACAAAAATTTTCCTTATGCAGCAAAAGCATTAAAGGAAAATTTCTATATGGATGATTTTTGTGGTGGACATCATTCCATTTTTGAAGCCAATAAGTTAAAATCAGATTTAATCGAAATACTCAGGAAAGGTGGATTTAATCTGAGAAAATGGGCTACCAACGAACCAAAATTATTAGAAAGTTTAGATATTGACCAGTGCAATGAAAACGTATACGAATTCAAACAAACAGATTCAACCAAAACCTTAGGCCTTGGGTGGAATCCACAAAAGGATTTATTTATATTTAATACAAAATTAGAACCACGACAACATCAACAACCCACCAAGAGGTCGCTGTTATCGGATATATCAAAATTGTTTGATCCTTTAGGGTGGTTAACCCCTTTGAGTACTACCATGAAAATTCTTTTTCAAAATGTCTGGTTATCCACATTAGATTGGGATGACGAGCTTCCTGACCATATTACCCACAACTGGACGAGTTTGAGACAAGACTTAAATGAAATAAATACCATTGAAATAAAGCGATGGCTAGGAATGAGTAACAACAATGGAAAAGTGGAGTTTCACGGATTCTGTGATGCTTCAACAAAAGCTTACGCTGGCGTTATCTATTGCAAAATTATTAAGGATAAACAAACAACCATAACGCTTGTAGCGGCTAAAGCTCGATTAGCCCCCTTAAATAAAAAAGTATCTATTCCCAGACTAGAATTGATGGGTGCACAGCTTTTAACAAAACTGATGCTAAAAATAACCAATTGTCTATCAGAGTACAATGCAGAAACGTTTTGTTGGAGCGACTCTACAGCAGTGTTGGGTTGGATAAAAGGAGATCCAGCAAGATGGAAATCATTTGTATCAAATAGAGTCAGATTAATTACTCAAATAATACCGTCGTGTAATTGGAGTTACATAAAAACCAATGAAAATCCAGCAGACTGTGCTAGTCGTGGATTGTCAATCAATCAATTAAAAAACAATGAGTTATGGTGGAAGGGTCCGCCATGGCTCTCGTCATATAAGAAAACAAATGATAAAAATGAAACATACGAAACAAAATTAGAACTCAAATCGTCAATATTAAAATCAAATAGCATTACCATTGAAAACAAACAGATGGATATCATATATACGTTATTGCATAAATACAGTTCAATAAATAAAATAACTCGTATTTTAACATGGATATTACGATTACAAAATTATAAGAAACATCGACCGGCATACCTAACGTTACACGAGCTGCGACGTGCAAAGTTGCTGATTATCAAATATGTGCAAGAATCAGAATTCGCTAACGATATTCATTATTTAAAAACTCATGAACACGTACATTGTAAAAGTAATATTTTAAATTTAAATCCTTTTATCGATCAAGACGGAATACTACGAGTAGGAGGTAGGTTGAGAAAAGCACATATCAGCTTACAAATGAAACATCCGATCATAATACCGCATAACCATAGATTGACCACTTTATTAATTCAAGAGGCCCATGAACTAACTTTTCATGGGGGACCAAACATAACATTAGCGAACCTCAGACAGAGATACTGGATTATTAAAGCATACAGTGCAACCAAGAAGTTTGCCAGACAGTGTATTATATGTAGAAGATATAACCCCGTCAAACAGTACCAGCTGATGGGTGATTTACCAGCTTCACGAGTTAATCCAGAATGTGCCTTCTATCATTGTGGAGTAGATTTCACGGGATTTGTAGAAGTGAAAGCAAGTAAGGGACGTGGCATTAAAACAACAAAGGGATATGTAGCAGTTTTCATATGTATGGTAACCAAAGCTGTTCATTTAGAGCTAGTCTCCGACCTAAGCAGTTCAGGATTTTTGGCAGCGCTCACCAGAATGGCAGCAAGACGAGTAGCCCCACGTCACATTTACAGCGATAATGGGACTAATTTTGTTGGAGCGAATAGAATGTTACAAGAAGAGTACAATCGACTTCTAAATATATTCAACAGTAGTTTTTTAACAGAAATAACAGAAATGGGAATTGAGTGGCATTTTAATGCCCCCTTTTGGCCGAGTGCAGGAGGTCTTTGGGAGAGAGCGGTTCGTAGTCTCAAGTACCATTTGAAAAGAGTTATAGGCCATCAAAAATTGACGTACGAAGAATATGCTACTCTCTTATCCAAATTAGAAGCCTGTCTGAACTCTCGACCTCTTTGTGCATTATCGGAAGATCCAGAAAATCTCGATTTTCTTACACCAGCTCATTTCTTAACGGGAAAACCAGGATTGACCATTATTGATACTGAACATGATGCTCGAACCAGATGGCATTTAACAACCAAATTATTTCAAGATCTATGGAAACGATGGAAAACTGAATATTTAACACAATTATCAGCACGTAAAAAGTGGATGAATTTGCAAGAAGACATCAAAGTGGATGATTTGGTAGTTATTCACGATGACAATTTACCAGTAGGAAAGTGGGCCATAGGCCGCGTGACAGATACACACCCTGGCGAGGATGGCTTAACCCGAGTGGTTACGTTAAAGACTAAAAATGGCTTAATAAAACGACCTATTATTAAACTATCAGTTTTACCTCTTAACCAGTCTAACCAACATTCCATACAGAAAGAATGCAACCAATTAGAAAATAGTCCAGTAAAAAAGAAGTCAAAGAAACCATCATTTACGAGCATAGTTGCCGCATTGTTATTTTTTATGACTCTGCTTACACCATTGCATGGATTACATAATATCTTTCAACTCGCGAGTAATCAGACACTATATTTCGATCACGTATCCAATATGCTATTAATTAGAGATAAATGGACTCTAATAATGTATTATAATATGGAACCGTACTGGACAGGAATAAATGCATATAACAAGATAACCAATTATTTAGAAAAAGTTTGTAAGGACGTTGAACAACAATCTCATTGTAATATAATTCTCACTCAACTACGTCATGACTATCAGGAATTGAAATACTACAATGAACTTTTGCTAACACAGCATTTTAATGTCCACGCTAGACGTCAGCGGCGCCGCGGGCTTATCAACGGTGTCGGATACGTCGCTAATGAACTATTCGGAGTATTGGACTCACGTTTCGCAGAAAAGTATATGAAAGACATAGAAACCATTAAACAAAATCAAAATCATTTATCTTATCTTTTTAAAAATCAAACATCAGTTATCGAATCCGAGTTTAATTTGATGAAAAGAATGGAGGTAACCATTGATAAACAACATAAATTTATAAATAGCCAGTTAAATTACTTCGAAAAAAGAACCAACACATTGAAAGAAAATGTCCAAAATATGTCACACATCCAAGATTTCACATTATGTGCCATGGCTGGAAATAACTTATTACTAAGTTTAAAAAGACTTCAAGACACACTTCTAGATATGATAACCGATATATACAATGGTCAAATTAGTATTCATTTATTAACGCCAACGCAGCTTAAAACAGAGCTTCAAACCATACGAGGGCACATGTTGCATGATCTCACCTTACCAGTTAATGACATCGACACAGATGTTCAGTACATTTATAAATTACTCAGAGTAAAAGCAAGAGTAACTGAAAATTACATAATATTTGAAATAACTTTACCCCTCGTCAATAAAGAAAGTTTTCAACTTTATCAAATATTGCCTATTCCACATCAGTACAACGATAGTATGGTGACCATAGTACCAATTTCAGACTATGTAGCAGTAAATTTTAAAACAGAATCATACTTTGCTGTTACAATAAACGAACTAAGTACATGTCTATACCACGGAACATCTTACATGTGTGAATTTCTCAAACCCATTCACGACCTTAAAGATGATAACAGTTTTTGTGATACAAACACACAAAACCATGAATGTAAAATATATAGATCAACGTGTACCAACAAATGGATTGAACTGCATAAGACATCACAGTATCTATTTTACTGTTGTAATGTTTATTCAATAAAAATCATATGTGATGATCAAGTCACTAAACATCAATTAAGTAATGCAGGAATAATTACCATGTCACAGAACTGAATAATAAAAGGAAAAGACTTTGTCCTTCACTCCCTACAACGTCATTCTAACCAGATAAATTCAACACACGAGCTCTATGTACCAATTATCGACCAAATAAATCATATCATAAATTTAAAATTACCAGCTAACGACATACCGCTCTTATATAACCATAATTTGAATGCATCTTTTTCAAAACTAAACCAACAAATTGAAACATTGAAAGCTATGAACAATGAAATTGAAGAAATATCACCACACGATATACTCGTACATCATTATGCAGTTAGCTACATCTTACTGGCAGTCTCATTGATCGGACTGGCTGCATACCTGTAGAAGAAAGGACGATGCCATTTTTGTTCCCGGACTACTGTTCATGGAGGAAGGAGCTCCCGACAGGAGTCGGTGGGCCAGGAGCCACCGGCAAGTTCTATCAGTGATATACCGATGTGTAGTGTACCATCGCGAAAGCAGAGTACGGCTGACTCGAGTCAGACGAGTGCTAGTGCAGTGAATGTGCGTAACCAAATTTCGGCAAAACGGTGGCCCAGCGTTAGGCGCGGGCGAGACACTTGTCAGAATAACCAACCTACTATGCCTAATAATAAAGACAATCCTACGTTTACATTAGAAGATTCTTTAGTATAGGTTATATCATATAAAGTTTTTAAAGATTTTTGCACCAATTTAGTTTACCATTTACATTGTATTATTTTTAATTAATTTTTAATGCAATAACCATTTTGATTTTAGACAATGTTAATTAAAATTAACTTTTTCATATAATTTTATTGCACCATTTAATTTGATAAATTTTACAGTACTATCATATAAAAATTATAATGCTTGTAATGTATTGCTTCTTAAGATATTATTTATTTTTGACTACTTCATCTCTCTTTTATCTTACGCCTGGGAGTATGTTCGGAGTTACACAACCGAACTGCTCGTTAGGTATTATTATACATAATTTGTGCAGTGCGTGCATTTACATTTTAGTATTAAGACAATTTGTATTCAGTTCGCAATCAACCACGCGCGACTCACTACCATTTACCATTAGCGGCGAATTATTATAAACCACTTATTAACCATTTATTAACCATTGTACCAATAAACATTTACAAACTAAATCATCTCTTTCTTCAGATGGATAAGTTGTAATGATTAAATTTTACAAAGGTATAGGGGTGAGGAACATGTAGACAATCTATAGGTCGCTAGTGAAAATCCGGCTCGAAGGACCAAAATGTAGGAGTCAAGAGCACGTGGTCTGGTACTCGTCTTGGGAATAAAGTTTGTTACAATTATGTTGTGTTATATAGTACCACTACATATTACAAAACAAAGTTCTCTGCCATGTCTGTCTGTCTGTCTGTTTGCGATAAACTCAAAAGCTACTGAACGGATTTTCATGCAGTTTTCACCAGTAGATAAAGTGATTCATGAAGAAGGATTAGGTATATTATTTGTTGAGGCTTTTGTTTCAGGGCGGGATAACGTCTGCCGGGCCCGCTAGTATATAATATAATAACCACTATTTCTATATTGATTTCCCGACACTTGGTAGAAGAAATAAGCGATAATAAACAACAATTGTAACGCTTTTCATGATTTGTAATCCTTTTAATTGGGACGTTTTTAAATGCGATCATCCAAATCTCTATCACTATTTTTAGGTCTCATCGTTCAATGGTACTGAACTTTACTATTGCACTAAAAGATCGTAGATTCCAAATCCGCACATTAGGGGGATTGTTGATTTGCTTATTTTTTTTTACATAGGTTGGGGAGTTTGGGTTGTGACTACGTGTGAAATACTTATTTATCTAACTAGAATAATTTAAAAATTGTTGTATAAGTGTTTACGTGGGGGGGGGGGGGGGGGGGGGTAAGAATATTGTGTACTTTTGATGACCCGGAGAGGGAGGGGGTTCCGAAATTACAAAAAATCTACTTACGTAATAAATAATACCCCTCACCGACTCATGTGTCTGGCTGTTAAATACTTTTATATTATTTTGGCTGGCTTAGTATTTTATACATATATGTCTAATTAGAGCGCGATCTCCATACACCAGGCACGTATCCAAATTTTCGGTAGGGGGGGTCAAACATTGAAACAACGAAATCAAACCATGGTTATGATCCTGTAGGGACACACTTGCATATCTATAGAGTGCACGCTATAGGTATGTAGGGGACAAAGTCCACTCATCGTTTCCCGTTGCAATATAAAATGTTCATGTGTAACTAGTCCGGTTGTAGCCGTATAGGCAAGTGTACGTGTATTGGGTAAATCCGTAATTATATGTATTTAGTAATATCCTTGACTGGTGAAATTAATATAAACTGATTATTCGAAAATACGGACTTTTATTGATCCAACCGGGCTCACAATATATACATCTATAAATATACACAGCACACCTAAAATCCCTTTGTCTTATGTAACGTCAGTTTTCGTGTGGAGGGGGGGCTTAAATCCGAACTATCCGCCCATCTGTATACGTGCCTGCCATACACTTAGTGTTACATGAAAAATAGTGACAAGTTATGGTAAAAAAAAAACCGTTAAACCTTTAGTCGCGTTTCGTGATTAACCAATGTATATGCAGCTTGTAGGTTCGCACAAGAGCGATGAATGCCTATGGGTCATCAATTTGTCTGTACTCGCTGTTGTGTTTGGATTGTACTATATTTACCTCCCAGACTGTTTGTTTATTTAATTTAGATTTTTTAAATCGTTCCAGGTCGAACATGACACAGGCAGAGTGATAATGCTGTCCAGGACTGTCTCAGAAGTTTCAGACAGAGGTATGTAACTCTTAATATGAATTTTTGTCAGAATCTAGGAAGGTCTTGTAGACATATTCACATCTCATTTATAGTCCTGTGTTACGTGGCTCTATATTTTGTAATATTTATATTGTTCGGTTATTGTGCTTGCATTGTTGTGTTTCGTTCGGTCAGTGAGAGCGCCTGAGGCTCACCTCCCTTCCTCTTTCCTCATTTCCCTTTTCTTTCCTTCCCCCTCTCCCGTATACAGGCTGGCAACGCACTTGCTACTTCCCAGATGCCGCAAGTGTCTAAGGACGGTGGTGATCACTTAACATCACGTGACCCACCAGTTCGTTTGCCTCCTTTGATATAAAAAAAAAACCCAAAGGCTAAAACCGCGGTCCTCACATATCAGATCTATTCATCCAGAACCCCCTCATCCCTCATGGCATAAAAAAAGCAATAATGCCACGTATAGTGTTTACGTAATACTCCGACGGCCCCATAATTAGAAACAGAATGCGTTCAGCTATGTATGTAATGGGGCTAGCAGTGCATTGTGCATGCACAGGAGGGGAGAAATAATACCGATAATGTTATTTATAAGAAAATGTTAAGCTGATTATATTATGGCTTCTGATGTTTTTTAGGTGTCAGCTTGTATATTTTATAAGTTAGGTCACTTATCCAATTAGGACAATTGTAATGTGACGTCATAGGTTAATTCCATCAAAACGTTTATACTAGACAACTTGCTAAAAAAACACCACTGTTGTTTTTCACACTCTAAGATAAACTTAGATTGGTCTTCCCATCCTTTACTCTTAAGCTTGAGATTAAGCTGTATTTGAAAAGTGTTAGAGGATTTAAATACTTTACCTAAAGCCGAAGAACAAGTGCAGTCGCTTCCGTCATTACCAAAGAAAGTGGGCCATAAACCCCAGAAGAAAGCGGAGGAAAAGAAGAAACCAGAACAGACCGACGTCCTGAAGCGTGGACAGAGGGGGAAACTAAAGAAAATAAAGGAAAAATACAAAATGAACGACGATGCAGACAGAGAGGCTCATCTGAAAATGTTACAGGTAATAATTGATTCTAAATAAAGGTGATATCAATTTTTGGAGATTTGTAGTTTAGGTTTTTGCACCTTTTTCAGACTGCTAACCTCACATTGATTGTATTTTTGTATTGTTGTATAAAATGAATGTTTCTGTTTGTGCATAAACAATATTTTTTAGAGAACTAAGAGACAATGTCAAACAAAAAAATAGTAATGAATAACCATTTTATTAGATTAAAATTCAGCCAGATATTCAGTCTCTCGTATTATTTTAATTTCTATACATTTCAGATAAAGAGAACCAACATTTAGACAAGCTAGATTTAGTAAAAGAGCAATGTATTTAAATACCAGAAACTCCGATTAGGCCTCCCTCGGCAGCGGCTCAAGCCTAGGTTCGATCCCTCGGTAGGGAGCCCTTGAGTGCGTTGCTTGCGCGATACGGTGACACACAAATATACATCACCGCTACAACACTACACGATCACTCCCACACACGTGCACGCCTATATGCTTACACATGAAAGTGGAAGGGTTTACTTTTTTTTTTCCCTTATCGAACTGAAAAACTCTCAATTTTGCGATAATAAATATATGGAGGAGTTGTTGAGGCTTGTATGCTTGGTACACATATACGTTTCAACAACTCATACATATATGAATAGTTAGCTAGGTTAGCTAAGATAGGTCGCGATTTTGCATGCAACAGGCAACAGCCAAGCCGAGGTGTGCCGTGCACCCTTGAGCTGGTTGCCAAAATAAAATCGGCTGAGTGCCTTAAGCGCTCGCCTTAGTAGTCCGGTGAAGCTGTTAAGACCTTGCTGGAACAATAGCGTAGTCATTTAGAAAAAAAAAACCAGAAACAATAATAGATTGGAAATTCCATGTTTCAGGCTCACTACAGACTAATAACAGTTTTTTAGGTAATAGTGTTAGGTTTTATAACAAAATACCAAAGAATACTAACGATTTGCCGGACTGTAAGTTTACCGCCATGTCAAGCGGGTTTTGCTGTCAAAAAGCTATTATAGAATCATTATAATGCAATTTGACATTACTAAGGACACTGTCCAAGCCAACAGTCAATTTCAAGAAAAACTAGCTAATGAATGGGAAGGATGGGTTCCAATTTTTACTGATGCTTCTAAGCTAGTCAACTTTGGACATGTCGGTACAGCGGTCTGAGTGCCAAAGCATAGAGTTATATTAAGCTATAGACGCCCACCTGGTACTACGGTGTTTACTGGGGAAGCTGTAGCCATCCTTGAAGCCATACTATTTATAAAGGCTCACAAATTAACGAAAACCATTGTATTTACTAACAGTAAAAACTGTCTTGAAGAGATTTTGTCTAACCCTTTCAGTTCCAAAGATAAGCATCCAGTTATATTTACTATTAGGAAAGCATTGTATGAGTGTCACAATTTGGGTTTTAGTACGGTTCTTGCCTGGATCCCTGGGCACTGTGGAATCTCGGGTAATGAAACTGTGGACTCTTGCGCCAAATGTGCCATCCAGTCGGAGTCCTTGGATCACTATAGGATTTACGCAAGGGACTTATGCCTAACATCTAAATCAGGATTGTTTGATGCATGGCAAAGGAGTTGGAATTTGTCTCGAAAATTAAAGGGCAAGAGCATTATGGGTCTTTGCAAATTGATATCCCGCAAAAGCCATGGTTTTTTAATTTCAGAAATGTTAGTAAAAACGTTACCTCTATTATTTGCCGCCTGCGCCTTGGGCACGTCTGCACACCAGTGCATTTGAATAAAATCAGATCATTTGATCAGGGATCACTCTATTTGTGAATGTGGCTTAAAGGATAGATCACCGGATCACATATTTTCAATTGCCCTAGAAACAGTTTCTCTCTCTATGATGTGCTACCTTCTTCTATTCCCCGTCCTACTAATATTATGTGTCTCTTAACTATTGTTATGGATAACCATCTAATTGTAGAATGCTTTTCGAAATTTATTAATTCCAACAAAATTAAATTTTAGATTTTAGTGTAATGCTCTTGTATATGTCCGTAATCTAACAATATGTTGTATGTTTAATTTACATGTATTTTCTTTTTGATGTCTGTATGTAGATAGCCCGGTCTGAACATAAGGATATTTATCTTGTCTGGCGCAACCTCCGTTGTCTATAATTCCATTCACTACACATTGGCAAATTCGTATGAGCACGCATGTTGCCATTTTAAAAAGAAGAAGAAGCTATTATAGAGTGGATCAATATGTGAACGATGGTGTCGTCTGGAAATTACCTAAGTTCGTAAAAATATGTATCATCAAAAGATAAACCAGATCGAGTTTGTTGCCGGTACTTCTCAATTTCAGGGTAGTTGGTCCGAACCGGTGGTAACTTTGACGTTCTTGAGCGCCTTATTAAGGCCTAAGTTGAATAGAGTCATTTGATTTGAAATGTAAACTTTCGCAGCCTTCGAAAGAGAGTAAAGATTCGAAAAAACAAAAAAAGGCAGCAGCCAAAGGCAAGAGTAAAGCCAAACAGGGAACTCCTAAGATTCCGCAACCCGTTCCCGTCATACTCGAGGTGGAATCCGATGGGGAGGAACCGGAACCTGATGCTGAGGTATTTATACTCCATCATCACCTATTTTATCTAATATCAGTCGAAAAACTCGATGGATTCGGTTAAATGTATCCTCCAGATTAATTTCAGAAATTTTTAAGTGTAACTTCTTTGATTTTTATAAAAGATAAATGTGTAACTAAAAAGATATAGCTATAAATGTAAACGAATGAATTAATACTCTATTGCACTTTTTATTTGTACACTAGCGATATTAATGCCACAAGGCATTTTCTACCAGCTATTTCCTATAAAGCTTCCTATAAGCTTATTGTAGGCAGTGCAAATATAAAAAGAGCGAAGAAAACGTATAAACTAAAAAAGGACAAAATGAAACATATACAACGTAAATGTACCCCATATACATACACACAAATATGTATATGTATATATATACACATGTATAGCACACTCGAATACATACAAATATATATGATGTACAATGATAAAGATAATAATATTAATAAAAATACACAACCAGAGTGAAATAAATTAATACATACACATTGTAAAATCACAAACAATTTGTAGATATTTGTATATATTAGATACCAAAAGTGGATTTACATAATACAAATCTCTACACGAAAACTCACATTAACAACTAAATAATTTAAATAACACAATAAATTATAAAAACCCCGAGAAATAGAAATAACTATATAAATTAGAAAGAACCACGCAATACAACACCAATCACGCAACACTACCTTCTAAAGAGACGTCCTAACAAGAATTTCCCCAAAGACTCGATCGACTCGTCTTTTATAGCATTCAGTCAAGTTACGATCGGCCGAAAACTTTCGACCAATGATGTCTCAGGTCATTAGTAACACCTCGAGTCAATAGTAAGTCAATAGTAATCAATAGTAAGTCAATAGTAGTACGCAGAGTACTAACAAGAGCATATCATAAATGTATATATGGGTTTTATGCTGTGACAGAATGTGATAGTATATTCTTAATGTACTCGAAATATATACAAAGAGAAATTCTGGGACTAGTTTTTTTTTCGTGTTTTATATAAGTGTTGATCTCCAGGCTGATCAGCAAGGTGCTGACGCTGATACCGAGATGCTGTGCCAGCTGACCGGAACTCCCGTTGCGGAGGACGAGCTACTGTTCGCTGTACCCGTCGTGGCTCCCTACTCCGCTCTTATTAACTACAAGTCAGTCTTTCGTTACCTTCCACTGGGAAATATCACTATATTTTTTGGAAATTTTCAGGGCTGAACTTAGTGCATTTGCTGAACATTGGCCATAAAATGATAATTAAACCGCTATAAATGCTATAGCCTCAAATAAAAATTCAATGCTTACAATACTAAATAAAATAGTAATGGCTTATAATATTTAAGTAAAATAATAGTAATAATTGCTCAGCTTCACTATATTTATCACGATTTTTGATTTGATTAACAAAATAAAGGAAAGCAGAATAAATGCACGGACCAAGAGTTTGCAGAAATAAAAAAAAATAGCCTTAGTGCAATGTTTTAGATTCAGAGAGGACGAAAAATAGTGTATTTGTATACCCCACATGAATTTGAGCATGCCCTCATCTGAAGACCACAGTAGATCTACTATTTAGGTATGATGCATTTAAAACCTAGGTCTTGAATGCATCTGCTGGAACACTTATATTTGTTTGGCGACAGATTTTTCTCTTGAGGATAGGTAAGTAGGGTAGGTACGAATGCTTGCAATTGAGTCGCAGCTTTCGGTGGGAAATTTCCCAGATGAGACAATACCATGTTGGTAGGACTTTTCCTAAGTCCGCGGCCCGTTAGCTATCACCTCAAGTTGGAAATCTGTCACCAAACGCCTGTTGGTGTATTCAAGCAGCTGCACTTGAGAGCCAGCCGTCTCTATGTCTTCGTTTTTACCATCTTAGAGCACATTGACATATAACATCGGATGTGATTATATTTTATACAAATGATTGAGAATCCTAAATATTTGATCCTAGATTTTATGCAAACTTCTTAGACAATTAATATTAAAAAACCTATCTACAACAATTTCCCCGTTTGTGTATAGGTACAAGGTAAAGCTGACTCCAGGCACTGGTAAACGAGGTAAAGCAGCTAAAACTGCCGTACAAGTGTTCCTCAGAGAGCCAACTGCTACGGCACGCGAAAAGGACCTCCTCAAAGCGGTCCGCGAGGAAAACGTAGCGAGAAACTTCCCAGGGAAGGTCAAACTCTCCGCACCTCAACTTCACAGGCACAAAAAGTAGACGAATTTACTGTAGGGGGTGTGGTGAGCGTTACATGCAACTCTCGAGCGAATGCTTGAAGGCGGAGATAATGTCACATGCATCACTCGAGCGAATGCGTGAAGGCGGAGATAACGTCACACGCATCTCTCG
>JACEII010000081.1:664249-683412 GCA_014332785.1 Antheraea mylitta | reverse complement strand
TCCTTACCCATCAGTAATATTTTAAGTTATTTCAACAAATATACCTCCTCATCAGCGAACGTCGGATCAGCCATTTCCATAACCTCAGGCCCTATAGGGTACTCGTCTTGAGGTCGGGGTAACTGCAAGGGTGAAAAGTTTGGCGTCTGATTTTTCAACCCCCAACCGATGTACATACATTCCGATTTCCTTAAAATAAAATTATCGGACTTTTACTTTAATAAAATACAAAAACAATATCTTTTCTCCCTATCTGTGATTAGAGAGATCTTTCTATCACGTAAGCACTAAAACACTAAAAAGGAGGGTGGGGTGGTTTAACCGCTGGAATGTAATTCATTGTATCAAGGGGCCGTTCAAGTCTAACGCAATCAGAATTATTGGAATTTTGGACCGCTCCCCCATGGTCAGCAAAGGAAGCAATGTTCTTACCCCCCTTCGCATGCTTACGTAAACATTTATGTAAGTATTTTTAAATATATGGTTAGCCTCGAACGCAACGTTGAACACGCATCACTGCTAAATTACTGGGTTCACGATAAAACTTCACCAAGAAGACCATAAAGCATTAAAATCCGATCACTCTATCAAAAGTTATTGTAATTTTAACGATGACGTGACTTAGACTTAAGTACGAGAGAAAAGTCGATAAGTAAATGGACTTAATACATTCAGATGATTTTATTAGTCGCTGTTGTTATATATTAGGTTCCAAGGGAAAAGAGTAGCGGGCACAGCTAATATAAAATAAGCCTAAGAACGAAAAGTACTACATCTAACTCGCATCTTTTAATGTTAACGTATAAGTACTCTTTACTAATATTATAAAGCTGAAGAGTTTGTTTGTTTGTTTGTTTAGTTGAACGCGCTAATCTCAAGAACTACCGGTCCGATTTGAAAGTTTCTTTCAGTGTTAGATAGCTCATTTATCGAGGATGGCTATAGGCTAAATATCATCACGTTAAAACCAATAGGAGCGGAGCACTAATGAAGAATGTCTCAAAATCGGGCTATTTTTAGAGCATACGCTGCGTGTCAGTGTCAGTATTATATGCGTTGCCATGGTAACATGATAACATTCTATCGGAAATATTATTAGGGTTTATTTTGTGTCCCTATTCAAAAGTTTATTCTAGGTTATTTTTAATTCCAATTTTTGATTATAAGTAGAACGTTGCTATCGCAAACATTTTTAAAGTCTATTTTGTGCTGCTATTCTAAAAGGTTAGTAGTAATAATATTCGTCCATCACAATACAGGCGAAGGAATTAATCCATACTGCCAATTCTGAAATTATCAATATAGGTAGTTCTTATGTATTCTCTGTATATAAGCGCCAAGTCTTCTATATAATATTTCGTAAATTTTTGTTTTCTTAATTTTCAAGACCCCAGAATACATACTCCGTGGTATTATTTTTCATTTATTTCACTTATGCATAATAAACAAACCATATTACATAAAACGCCGCCAATTTAACACAATATAGAGTCAAATAACACAAAATTATGAATAAAATATAAAATCCCCTACATAACAGACTGAAATCCCGTTAAAAACTCCTCAAAAAGTTTATTCTACGTTAGTTTTGTTCCCAATTTTTGGTTTGTGATATATTACGTATTATAAGAATAAAGCGTGTGTATATAATATTCAAATAAATACTTTTTGATGAATACATATATCTGCGGTGCTACAAATATCAACATTTTTTTTTAATTCTGTCGATATATCTGTTTGTTTATTTGTTCCGGGTAATCTCCGAAACAGCTGGACCTATATGAACGGTTTTGTTTTCTTAGAAATGACTACGCTATTGACCTAGCAAGGTCTTAACAGCTTCAATGGACTACAAGTAATATTTGAACGGGAATTTTACGGGCAAATAAATAACTAATTAGCTGTTTTATTTTAAGCTAGCGAGTTCAGCAGACGATACCCGATATTATATCTATATAATAAAAGATTGAACACATATTGTTCGATAATGTATAGCTTAATATTTTCATTACTTTCTTATATAGTGTAAGTGAGCACTGAGGGTGATACATAGATAGTAGTTTAAAGTTCCAGCTATGTGGTTTATGATAAATCCCATCCCATTCGATACACTATTAGTATTCACATGTATAATGTAGATGTTACCTCTTACTGTAGACGATGTGCGTGTCATACGTACAAATATTTTTGAAAGAGTATTATTGTTATTTACACATGTAATAACAATTTTAAATTTATTTAATACATTCAAAAAACGCGTGCGGAGCCACGGGTAACAGCTAGTGTATGCTACAGTTATAGCTTAGTGAATAGTGTATTTGGACTCCGCATCGTTCGACGCTGCCTTAAAAATGGAAGCTTTGAGTGAAGGAAAACATTATGATGAAACTATAACATGGTGGTGATTATTTGATGTGAAACATCTATAGGCGAGAGGAAACCTGATTGTTGGCCTGGCGAGACGTGGCGACGCAAAACACGAACTTTGCACTATTCACGAAATACTCAAATCATTTGCAACCCGATCTGTATAAACATAAGATTCAAGTTGTTTTTGTCACTCGTTCTACTAGTGTTACACGGCACGCGCCGACGACCTAGCGTCCTTTTGTAAATGCCGCCAAACACACTGAACCTGCGCCTAGTTGAATCTTTGTATTTAACAAAAATGAATATTTATGTAATAAAATAAATAAACAGTCATTATTTCATGGAACAAATTTGTAATGCTTCTTCATATTTTCACTATGCTATCTATAGCTGATTCCTGTCGTAATCTGTCCTTTTATCCATATAACTTATACAAAATAATTTCGATGTGTCATCTACCAGGCGTCCCGTGACGGCTCAATTGTTCTAAGTTCGCCTTAGTGTCTAGCTAGCTAGAACCCTCAATTAGAAAATCTGTCGCCAAGCACTTTTGTGTTCCGGTAGCTACACTTGAAAGCCAGTCCCATCTAAGTTAAGCGTATTCACCATCTTCGATCACATCGTCGTTTGATCAGTTGGATTATGGTCAAACGCAAAGAATTAAAAAAAAAAAACAATGCAAGTTAATTTTTTTAAGGATCATATGCATTTAACTGAAAATTTTCGAATAAGGGTATTAAAATTGTGTTTAGAATCTTAACTTATTAATTGGTAAATGATAAAAGATAGGAAAATGTATAGTAGGCAAGATATCCAACTATAAACTTTAATTCTGCGTACCAGAATACGGAATACATAATAAATACAATCATTCAGATGATAGACGCTTGTTAAAAACTGAGCATAATATTTATCTAAATCATTTTGAATAGAGTCATGTGCGCCGCCATATTATCTTTAACTGTTCTGCCGAGCGCCTTTCACTTTACCCCTTCTCCGCGCGCTGGCTGTAATTCGACATGAGATAGATGAACGAAAAAATTTTATGCAATAGAAAAAGGGATTAACGCAAAGCACTTACTTGCCAGTAGTTGCGTATGCGACTGCCCCGGGCCATACGTTACTCCGGAGTACGACCAACGCCCTGTCCGGAGTCAGAGATGAGCTGCAACGGGGAGTCCACGCACCCAGACCCTCGACCTTCGCGTCCTCAGACAGCGATGTGAACAGCGGAGGACCCACCTCCGGTTCCAAGGGTGGTACACCTTCGTTTTCTTCCTCCTCTAATCCTTCTTCCTGAGAAAGCAATCAGGAATTCGTGTTCAGTCACTAAAGAATTGAAATCACGACACTAGATCTTGTGTATAGAATATTTCGACTTGATTTGCTTTTTTTTTGTCATGTAGGAGGCAAACTAACGGACGGGTCATCTGATGGTAAGCGATCATCGCCGTCCATAGACACTAGCAATACCAAGGGAGTCACAACTGCGTTGCCAGCCTGTGTTTTGGGATAATGAGGGGCAACGGGGGGAGAGGAGTAGGAAGCGGGTGATGGGTGGGGAGAGGAGAAGGGCCTCCGGCGCTCTCACTGACCGAACGAAACGCAACAATACAAGCACTATTACTTCACGTCAGTTTTCTGTGAGAGTGTGTTACTATACCCCGAGCGAGCCGACCCATTAATAATTATATTGGTGCTCTTCAATATGAATTATTATTTAGCATACCGGTATGTCATACGGTAGCATATTTCTACTCATTCTGTATTCAAGTACATCGACATCTTAAGTCTTAATACAGTTCCCCCTAGTCGACTTGTTTGCTGGTGAGTAAAAACAATTGTGTATTACTTTCAAGATTTTTTGTGAGACTATATGAGTAGAAAATATGTACATAAACTATATATCAATATATATTATACATTCTATATTATAATATTACTAAAATAGACTGGAATATTCTACGCCTGCAAAATTCTTCACCATTCTTCATCATACATTTAACAACATCTAAGGTTTAAGTTTATTTATAAATTATAAGCCGAAGTTAAAAAAAAAGCTTTCATACACTCAAGTAGTTTTCAAAAGAAAACGCAGCCGGTAGGATTCGAACCTACGCTCCCATAGGGAATCTGATTTCGAGTCAGACGCCTTAACCACTCGGCCACGACTGCTATGGTTACAGTTATTATATAATGCCTTAGACATCATTATTGTTACAAGTTATTCTAGGTTTTATTGTTCAACGCTAAAATCTAACCTAGTAATATCAAATTCCTATAGAATATAGATCTATACATTTAATAAGAATGCAAATCTAACATGTCTGTCTGTCTGTCGGATTGTATAGACACGCATCACTGCTAAAGTGCTGGCTGGTTTCACGAAAATTATAAAGCATATCCTTAAGTAACATTTAGTATTTGTTTCATTAAAATTGGTTGACTATCAAAAGTTATTGTATTTATTAGTCACAGTTTCTACATTAGATTCAACACGGACGGTGTCACGGGCACAGCTAGTCTTGCTATAGAAGCATAACTTTATTATCTTATGAAGCATTTTACTATTAATTTATTTTGCTTTACTTCTATTAGGTAACTTTCAATTGTAGTAGATACATTTAGGTCTACACGTATTTTGTCTGTCTGTTTGTTCTGTTTTTTGAATTATAAGAGTTGGTGATTCTACTTCTCGAGTATACTTGTAATTGACTTAACACAATGAATTATATATGTGCTGTATGTATATTGTATGCATTTTCATGTGTTATTTAACATATTATCAATAGCTGAGGTCAGAACGTTAACCCTCAGCTGATTTTGTAAGGACCAGATCTCAAAATGGCGGATCATATTTTTAAATATCTGGCAATTTTTTTTAAATCATAATTTTTTGCATCCTTTGTTATTGTTCAACTTTTTCAAATTTTGTAACGTATTTGACGTTATTTTTTTTAAACTTATGCTGCCAACAGCTTGTTGACCAAATTCAAATTCAATCAAAAATACTTTATTCAGTTTAGGCCCTTAAGGCATATATATCTTCTTCTCTGGGAAAAAACTCCTTCCAAATAGCTGTAGTGAAAAAATAAAGATGACATATTTCAAGTGTAATCATATTTACCTACGAAATAGAAAAAAAAATTTGAACATCAAAGCCGGTTCTGAAAATAACTTACTGATCGAAAAGAACCGGCAAAAAACTCGATAGGGTACACACTATTAACATATATATTTCCAATCCATTATACACGTTACAATCGTTTTTTATGGATGCACACACAGATTTCATTTCCAGACATCTCTATCGTACACATATATATCCACTGTATAATAGCTTTTTGACACGAAAACCCGCTTGACGAGGCCTTCGTTTGTATACAGCTAAACACTTACAGTGCTATTACAAATAAGTTAGATAAGTATTGAATACGTGCGTTTAAAAAAAAACTGTGTACTTTCGTATTAAATACCCTATGCTCGACGAACGTGCGACATCTTGCTCTTTTATCTCCCTTTGGTTAGGTAAGGTAGACTTGCGAAAAAGGATAAGTCGAGCTTGCCTCTGCTGCGGTCGGCGAGCGCGGTGCATCTAATACGAAAATAGCAAAACTTTTTTAAAGCAAGTATTCAATACGTATTTAACTTTTTGGTAGTGTCACGGTTATAATTTTGGACAGTTCAAGGGTTAGCGTATAATCTCTCACTCAGTGTTTATTAAATAAGTAACACTAACCATTTCAGCATTAGGGTTCCACCATATCGTTCGGCCCTGCTTCAGGATGTGCCGACCGTGGTGCACCCAATACGTTAGATTACTATCAAGTAAATCCTTCAGCGTATGTCCGTGATAAAATGGGTTCGGATTGAAATTCAGGTCGCCTGTTCGAATTAGAATACAGAGAAAACACATTTTAAGTAAAAACTTACTCAAAAGCATTGGTCAATGAATCGTCAGGCTCGGGTCGGTGATGTTTGAAATCGGGTATACTCGGCTCTATTCGTCATCGACTCACGTTTACTGTCTTAGAACGAGTGCATAGTTCCAATAATTATGTTTTTATTATATTAATAAAATAACTTATCTATGTTATGTGTATAATCAAATTTAGTACCTCAAAAACATCATAAGCATCACAAAAACAATCCTCATAAAGCACATTTGTTTTAATAGAGTTTTTCAACAATGTTCGTCACATCAAAGTTCTTTTTTTTATATCAAAGAAACAACAGACAATAAGCAGCATTTCAGAAAATCAACTATAGAAGAACTATAGAATATAGAACTACAGAATATAGAATAGAATATAGAATATAGAACTATAGAAAATCAACTATAACCCAAAGAAGCAATGAAAAATCTATGGGGCCTGAATTTTCGAGTCTATGGTCTTCCATCAGTACAAAACAAAGTACGTAACGGCGTTCATCTATAGCTATTGTTGGCCTCCGCGATCCTGAACGTTTTACATTATACTTTGCAGAGAAAGTGCAATTGTTTCACCAAGCTTAGGCAAGAAAAATTAATATCTTCTGTTAGATATCATAGCAGCATAGACTCTCATTTTAATACAGGGAATAAATTACCTCCTCCCTCCTCCAGGTCGAGGTCCTCTTCTTCCTCCCCCGAGCCATAAGTGTAGAAGCCTTGGGGGGAGACGCAAGTAGTGGACTGGATACGAGCAATTTGTGCTCTTAGATAATTTCGTTCCGTACCGTCAAACGGTGGGAACGTTTGTACCTGGACATGAATTAAATGTTGATCGTCTATAATTCTACTAACTGCACTATTCTTAGTTTACATTCAAAGGATATCTTTTGTAGGAGATGACATAAAACTAGATTAAATTGCCAATTACAACTAGCAAGAACTGTATTTTCCTATAAAACATTAGTTCATCTATAGTAATGTAACGTACATCTTCGACCTCTTTCCAAACTTTAATGTTCTCAATAAGAGGATTGATTTATTCTAATATAGAGTAATGTAAAAGATTTGAAAGACAGAAGAAAGGTAAATATACAGTTTTCCCAAGATATTGACTCCTTTTTAAGGACATAATCTAAAAAGAATATAGCCAAATGACACTTCGTGATTGTATTCTGGCGAAGCTGTTAAAGCCTCACTAGGCCAATAGCGTAGTCGGTTCGAAAAAAAAATTACTTAGTGTTACCGATCTTGAAACTGTGAACTTCTCAATTCGCTCAATGATTTTAGCACTCCATTATCATTCCTTACTTTAAAATTGAGATAGTTTTTTTTTTTTTTTTTAAGCGAGCTACGACCTCACTTTTTGATAAAATTCTTACGTAGCTATTTGAGACACAGTGCGTAAAAGCAGGTAATTGCAAAAACTAATAATAATGTATTCAGACACCAATTCGTTAAATGGTGGCAAAATTATTTTTTGCAATAGTTAAAGTTTTAAAATCGAAGATGACTACTCTTTTTCTGGCTGTTTTCATGGCGTCGGGACACGGTGATTCATATTCCTCCGAAACCTCAGAATTTATATTGTGTGGATTCATTTAAAAATTGTCACTTTATAGTGAACACTTTATAGGAACAGCGAACATTATCAAAGATCAAAGGTAAGAGAACCTTCATTCTATTTATATTTAGCATTAATTTCGTCACTTATCAAATTCCGGCCAATTTACCAATACAGTTTACTGCCGAAATAAGAAACCCTGAGCTGTGTCAGTTTAGTGATTGTATTTCTCCTGTGGTTAAGGTAAAAAATACTTCAAAATAGGTTACTTCGGTCTGATAGCATAGTAAAATCAAGGTACTCATTAATTTATACACTAAAGCTATGATAAAACCAGCTCAGAACGAATTAACAACAACACAGAACAACCAAGGAAAATAAAGTCATATAGAAAAAAACCCTTTATGTACTTATTGTCCACATTAATGCATAAATAGCTTGAAGATTACCAAAAGCTTTAGTAAAAACTACTCTTAGATTATAATTATACTACCTCTGCGTCCAGATCCCCTGTCATGCAACGCACGGTAAGTCTAGCCACGCGAATCTGTTCAGGTTTCAAATCTGGGAGACAAATCCACGGTTCGCCTGGATTATTACACACCCAAAAAACCTGCGGTTAACATATTTTTATTTATCCATAATACATCTTGCAATTGATCACAATCTTGCATGACGTTTTTGGCGACTTGGCTTAAGATGTAAGTTTTATTTCTGCACCACATCTATAGACTTCTGGCTTTTAAAATGGTATCTTTAGTGTAGACAACCAGTTCTACAACCGTGCAAAGTTTCATCAAGATGTTTTCCTTCTCTGAAAATCCAAGGGGCCTAACCTAGTTGCTTATCGACAATCACTAACGCAAATAGAAAACGGAAAAATGTATGGAGATGACATATCTGAACGCTATATCACGTGATAAGTTGCTTATCGACAATCACTAACGCAAATAGATATCACGTGATATAGCGTTCAGATATGTCATCTCCATACATTTTTCCGTTTTCTATTTGCGTTAGTGATTGTCGATAAGCAACTTGGTTAGGCCCCCAGGTTTCGCTGTTGGATTTGTACCCATGACTCTTGACGTGATGTCCCAATACTCTACTTGTAACCCATAACTGTTCCAAAATATGTATTGTTTCAAGTTTTATGGCATGGCATGACGTGGTGTACGCCACAGTAGGGCGTGGCACGGCACGCCGTGGTTTTTTTTTTCGAACTGACTATGCTATTGGCCTGGCAAGGCCTTTACAGCTTCACCGAACTACTATCCGATCTGGACTACAGGCACGCCATGGCACGGTACTTTACGTATACTATACTGTATTATGTAATATGTATATTAAATGTATATAATATACATATTACATTATAATATATGTAATATTAGAGTAATAGATCTATTATCTAAACATACTAAATAAATATTGGAAAAAATCTTATTGCCTGAGTATTATCTCGTCGTACTTTATATAACTGCCAGAGCTACTCAAATATATTGTATATTTCGATCATTTAGAAAAAAAAAATAAGGATGAAATAAAGAAGGTATAAACAAAGTGACCGATCACAGTAATTGATATACTCAATAAAAAATGTATCAAACTGTAGGTTACTTACAGCATAATTTTACCTACTTAGCCATAACAACTCTGCGACTAAAAAATAACTCAACGCCTCCTGAATTTATTATCTCTACATATACAAAATATTACGTGAATATTTAAATTAATTCAGCACCGATTTACAACTACATTAATAGGTAAAGTAATAGATTTATTTATGTTTCTCCCTAACAATGAATAACCAATCGATATTCTCCAGGGTGCTTGAAAGAAAGCTCTAACCTTCTTATTCACCCCCTGACCAGGTCTCTCGACAGGTATCGGAGGTGAGGGTTGCCACGTGGACACCGGCTCCGGTGGTAACTTTGGCGGAACTGGTTCCTTCGGCTTTTCTTCTTTACCCTCACCCTCACCTACTGGCAGTCGAAATACGACATCACGTAAGAAATAACAAGAAAAACTATAAATATTTAGGCAATAGGCCAATTTGAAACGCCTTTGATTTATTTCAATCAATATATACATATTCTATATTGAATCTTATTCAAGACTAACTGACACTCGCGACTTCGTACGTGTTTTTTATTACCTTAACAATATAATTTATTTATAAACGATAAAGATAGAAAAAAATAAAAGTATGTTTTTCTTACAAAATTCTTTTCTAAAGAAATTTATCCGTTTACTTCCTCTCTCCTACCTATGCGCCCCATAGCGCTTGCTCTACTTTCCCTCGGCAAGAAAACGCATAGCTAAAGGCGTAGTGCCTATTGAAATCATAGTTTGTTCTAACTTCAATAATTCTGTATGAGATTAAGATTAGATAAGATTCGTGTTTTTTTTTTTATTTATTAAATTTATACAGAACTTTTTGAGTTTTTGCGCGCAGAACAGCAGACCTCTAACTTTCTATTAACATACTAGATTTCTTTGGGGAGTGCCCTAAGCCCCTTAGTAGTCCGGTGAAGTTGTTAAGACCTTACTGGATCAATAGCGTAGTCAGTTCGAGAAAAAAAAACTAGATTTGTTTTCAAGAAATAAGGACATTGTAATTTACAGCCAATTAACTGCTTATCTATATATTAATATGTGAAGCAAAAAAATTGTACCCCTTTTTAACCAATTTCCCCTTAACGGGTGATCTTGAAATTTGGCATAGTTAAAGTTTATATGGCGGAGAAGTGCAGAAAGATGTTTATTTAATATAAAATGCATTAGAAGTACATTAAATCAATTAAAATATGCACTACTCAACTACTACTCGAATTTTACACAACATATACACACATGTAAATAAAAAAGACATTTTGACAGCCGTCAATAAATACGAATTTCAAAAAAGGTTGTGAACAAAGGAGGTTGCTATGCTCGACTATATGTATTTTTTAACTCTTACGTTCCAATTACGTTACGTTCCATTTTTCATCCTACATTCAACAATGAAATTATAAAATATAACTATTATTGTAATGTTTATTATTTTTTATGGTGAACACTCTTCAAATAATGAATTAATAAAAAAATGAGCCAAATAATACTTTGTATAATCAAAATAAAAATTTTGTTCATAAAAATTTTTTTTTTCTCGAACTGACTACGCTATTGACCTGGCAAGGTCTTTACAGCTTCACCGGACTACTAAGGCGAGCGCTTAAGGCACTCAGCCGATTTTATTTTTGGTAACTAGCTCAAGGATGCTCGGCACACCTCGGCTTGGCCGTTACCTCGAAAAAACCCGATCTGACCTAGCTAAACTATGCTAAACTATACATGTATCCATTTTTGGATCATGCAATTAGAATTGCATGATACAAAAACACAACATGTAATTCGAAAGGAGGTAAACTAAATCTACTCGATTCAGTTCGATAAGGGAAAAAAAGTTAACAAAAACAACCCTTCCACAGATGTGTAAGGTGCGTGTCTGAATAACTGTATATGTATAAGATCGATGTGGGTGTGTACTGTATCGCGAGACAATATCTTTGCGGCTACCCTGGTAGCCACGGACAAAAATACTGCCAGGATTACGCGATCAAACAATGTGCGGGTAAGAAAACGAGAGCTCTCTGCCTGTGACGCACAAGACAGAGATTCGCGATGTGGCCGTCTACAGAATAATTTAAAGAGATCGAATTTACAGTTTAAGCGAACGACGCCGGCGTCGGGATCTAAAAATAGAAAAGTGATATTATTATTTGACGATTTTAGGGGAAGAGAGACGTAAACACACGAGTTTACTCTTTCTTATATTGAAAATTATTATTTTTTCGCGACGGCGGCACGGGCCTGCCGTTGAATCGTTGCCGCGATGACGGGGAATTTCGCGATCACGCGAATGGGGCCCTGTTTGGGGTCGTTCACGACCTCATCGTAAGCTGAGATCTCGGAGATCTCATGGAAGACTAACAACTGGGCGGACTAGTCCATGCCGGAGAGAGAGACAGCGGTGTCGGCCTGTGAGGGCTTCGCCACCTGGAGTTTAGGATCGACTCGTGCTGCGATCTGCGGCGACCACGGGGCCTGAGGGGCCCGCGCGGGGAGAGGGGTTGCGTTAGGCGCAGGTGCGGACGCTGCAGGCGCGCGTGACGCGCGCGGCAGGCTCGGAAATGCCTGTCGAGAGTCGAGAGGCGGGGGGCGGGGGCGGGTAGACGCCGCAGGCGCCCTGGAGGGCGAAATCTGTCTCGCGTATCGGGGCTGTCTTGAGCGCGGGGCGCAGGGACAACCGCGATAATTCGCGGTGTGTCCCACGCCGCGGCACAAGACGCAACTCGGAGGATCGAGCGAGTCTTTAGTGCACGAGCACGCCCAAGTGGAGTGCTCGCCTAGGCACTTAACGCACCTGGGTTTCAGGTAGTAGTTAAGTGCGGAGTGTCCGTACTCCTGGCAGTTGTGACACTGCGAGGGTACGGACGTCTTGCGCGGCGGCTCTACGGTGATGCCGGAGAGGCCGCAGAGGGTCGAGAGGCTGAAGATTTTTTTGCCCTCGACATTGCGCTCGAGAATAACGAGCACCATGTCGTAGGGCATGCGATTACGCGCAGATCGCATACGGTGGACTTCTCTGACCGGGAACCTCTGTTCCCTGAGGTCTTCGTGGATATCATCCACGAGAATCTGGGCTGGGACTCTGCGTATTACTACGCGTAACATGCGCTCTTCTTCGAGCGCATATGTGAAGAATGCGATTTTCTTAGCGCGTAGAAGGCGCGTAAGATTGCGATGGGCGTCGGAGGAGTTCACCTTTACCTGAATAACCGTTCGGGTACTCGTGGCAGAGGCTATTGGGATCTCGGCCTCCTTCAGGAGGTCGGAGATGTCGAGCCAGGACGCCTTGTCCTGGATTGTGACGGGTGGAGGGGGACGGGGCTTCTTACTCGAAGCTGCGGGACTCGCGGCTTTCGAGGGAGCCGGAACGGAGGGCGTGGGTGACGTCTTTGGCACTTTCGTGCCATCGACGTTCGAGATCTTCGAGGGCAGAAAGCCCTCGGTGTCTGAGGCCGAGTTGGCGCGCTTCTTGCGCGGTTTGGACTTCCGGGATACGACGGTGAAGCCGTCGTTCCCGGCGGGGGGGTCTTGCTTCATATCGGAGCATTCCTCGTCGGAAGAACGAGAAGAGGTCGGGGCAGGGAGGGTGCTTCCGGAGGACTGAAGGTCCTTCAGAAGTGCCAAGCGGGAGTTCCTCTGGAGGTCCTCATCCGCGGCGGTGACGAGCGTGGGCACTGGACCGCCCTGGAAATAATCGTCCGCTTCTTTGCAGAAGTGGTCGTATTCTAAAATTATGTCCGGACATAACTTGGAAATAAATTTCCGAAAGCGCGTGAACTCGCGCTGTTCGGACGACAGATTGGCCATAGCGGGGCCTGAGGAGGGGTGCGGGGCGGGGGAAGACATGTGAAACCTCCCTGCCAGAGGAGCAGTGGGGCGCGCCTTTTAAATTTAACGGACTTCGGAGTCCGGGCCAAACGGAAACTGTGGGCAAAGTGCAATGCCTCACAGGGGACCTACAGTGCCTAGGGGGTGGCCCAAACACTTCTTTCTTCGACTGCGCGACGGACACGGAGCTCGAACCACGGAGCGAAGCACGAAGCGCCGAACTCCTGGAACGCGAACCGGCGACTCGCAGCACACGGAGAACTCGCAGAACGCACTAAAAAGTGCGGTTAGAATTGCACCGAAAAGTGCAGTTTGCTACGTTCTGAAAAGAACGCCTGCAATCAAGCCCCAAGAAGGGAAACAAGATCGCAAAAACGCGCCAAAACGTACGAAATACCGAACTTTCAATGTGAATACACGAACGCGTAAACACGCCGCGTAAACTTAATCGAATTATCGAACGAAAACACGAATAAAAAATTCACATTTTATGATTAATTTTCATTTTAGATTTTCTTTAATGATTATATAATAAAGATCATGGCAAATGGTAAATAACTGAGTAGCCATGATGAAAACCTTTGATTATAGAAGTATACCCTTTGAAAAAAGAACTCTAATAAACTATGGTCGAATGTCGACCATTGGGCGCCCACTAGTTAAGTAGAATTACGAAAGTATTACTTAGTAGCATTTGTTCCCTAAATCAAATTCAATCAAGATGGGCTTAAGTGCCTCTATGAGATATTACCATTGGATTACATTTTCTTAAACATTTAATAGATCTCGTTTAACTTTGGTACTCTTAAATCTCATCTCAAAGTAATTTGTCATTAGATTCCAAAACTGCAAACAGCTCATTGATTCAGTAACAATTGTAACCAACTCACGGAAACCTGGTGATATCTACGCAGTACCCTTGAATTCCACAGGAGAACATTTAGGAATCACTGCCCCGTCCCACATGATCAGTTTTAAGCAAAACTTATTACTTCGGTAATTAACATTTTACAAGCGCTGACCCCTAATCTCGGCTAAATGGTGATACATAAAAGGTGTAGTAGGAACTTTGAGAAAGATCTAATTTATTAACATCTATAATGCCAGACCGATTTTTAATTGTTGGAAGTGACATTCTGAAGAGTAAAACAACTCAAACATTCCTCATTCGTTCTCGATGGGATGGCAAAAGAAGTTATGTATTAAACTTGAGTTTTTGGCGGGATCTTAGTCTGTCGTGTAGTGAATTTTATATTTTATTCATAATCTTGTGTTATTTGACTATATATTTTGCAAAATTGGTAGTGTTTTACGTAATATATTTTGGTTATTGTGCATAAGTGAAGCGAATGGAAAATAATATCACGAGGCATGAATTCTGAGATGCCACAAAAATTCCTTGGAAAATTCTAACAAGGAAGCCACCATCTTATTGGAATCTTCTTCTATTTACTTGGAACATTGAAATAATCACACGACGCTTGTAATATTCGTAATTGTATTATAATATTTAAACGACAATTGTAATATTCTCGGCAATGGCAGCAATAATCTGGAAGATTGGTAGCCAAAAAAAAATCAAACATTTGTTAGTACGACAACGTATTTTAAGGGACGCCAGCACATTGTATCTTAATATATTTTGTCACTAGCATAACTATGAAGATTAAAAATTAAAGAGAGAAAAACAATAATTTATAGATGGTCAGACACTATAAAAACTAACACATTTCTTTTTGTTCTTCTGCTTCTTGTACCCTGTCCTCATCAATTCCTTCACCTTCTCCTGGCATATCTTTTAGCTCGAATTCCTAAACATAATGTTAGCCTTAGTTAATAGTTAACAAAATTGAATTTAATACTATCATTTCGTATTTTAATATCCTCTTACCCTAATCCTTCGGTCGAGTTCTTCTATAGTGAGATCGGTTTCAGCTACGTAGTAATTGGCTTTTGTACCAAATATTTTTCCAAAGAACCTTAAATTAAATGAATAATGATTTAATCTATATAAAATATTCAATGCTGTGGCTTCTGTGATACTTAATGGTGATATCTGGAAAAAACACCCATCTCCATGCTTCTGCTGAAACATGGTGGAGTAACGCGAGTTCTATATATTGGATGCTGGAGATTACACGACATTCCGCTTGATTTTTCAGCTCATCACTGTGACGACAATCCCCCTGCCAGTGTTTAGCTTGCTTGCATCTTTACTTCTACTAAACTGATTAACGTTGATTTTGATGTTGACTTTGGGTCATTTCTCCCCATTAAATAGATTAATGAGACTCTATAGCGTTGCATCTAAGAGTTCTACAAGTAACACTGATATTTTCTTCGAAACCATTACCGATATTAAGAAATCATATACTCTTAATAATTAAACAATGAAGCCGATTATGATTTTCAATATAAACTTCTTTAATTTTCTCAATGATTTTTAACAATGTAATATTATGTTATTTCTCAATTATTGACGTGATCATTTATAATTAATTGTATTGTTTCATATTTTAGTTTTACCTTGTTAATTATTTAAAGCATATTAATAACACTAATTTTTATATGCATATCTAGCAAAAATGTTGAACTGTACATTTTACTACATTTTAATCGCATGTACTGATATTGACTTTGTTGGTAACCTAAATAAATAAATAAATTTTAAACTAGTGTTACTAACCTAATACTGGAAACTGGTTCCTTGATAGCGAGCATGTGCAGTGATATATAAACAGCATAGCATTCATTATCCGGTAGACCGTATCCACCCTGGTAGAATTAAAAACAATATTAAGCACCTTAAGATAACTAAGTGTTAATGTCAACCTCTTTACAAAATAAATTACTTAACGCTGGCGATAATAGAAATACAGTGATACACGAATCCGATTCAATCGACCACGACATCCAATACCGAATAGGCGCCGCCTGGACGAAATGGCGAGAACTCACCGGAATTCTATGTGATCAGAGAATGCCGGTAAAATTTAAAAGTCTGGTGTACAAGTGCATCATCCGATCGGTCTTGTTGTACGACAGCGAAACGTGGCCGGTCCTAGGCCGACTGTCCAGCAGCTACAAGTCACCGAGATGAAAATGCTGCGATGGATGTGTCTCGTAACGCGATTAGATCGCATTCGCAACGAACACATCCGTGGTAGCCTTGGAGTCTGTGACATTGCCCACAAGCTGCAGGAGAGTCGTCTACGCTGGTACGGCCACATAAGTCGCAGACCTCCAGACTACGTTGAAAATAGATGTCTCAACAACACCGTACAAGGCCCAAGATCTCGCGGCAGGCCCAAAAAGCGCTAGCTGGACGTGGTTAAGGCGGACATTAAGGAGAACAACCTCACACAACAAGATGCCGAAGACCGGGCAAGGTGGAGAAAGCTAAGCAGGAAAGCGGACCCTGGCACCAAGCCGGGAAATCGCTAGGAAGAAGAAGAAGAAGAAGTTCGGTTATTGTGCGCAAGTGATTTGGATGGAAAATAATACTAAGGAGCATAAATTTTGAGATTCCACAAAAACTCCCTGGAAAGTTCTAGAAAGAGTGCCACCATCTTGTTAGAACACTGAAAGCATCTCAAGAAACTTGTAATATCATCATTACCTACTCGTCAATGGGAGCAATAATCTACTAAAAGATTGGTTGCCAAAAATAAAATAAAAAATGTATAAAGAATAACATTTACTAGAAACAGTGCCTTAGAAACCTTTTTTTCTCGGTTTTAATATGTTTTATAGGTTTGATAATTTGACAACAATCTGACATGATGTTAGATGACGATGTAGCTATAATAAAATAGTAAACACGCTAAATCTAGAGGGATTGGGTATCGAATACAGCTCCAGAATACACCCATAGGTGCTTTGCGACAGATTTTCAACTTGAGTACAACTTACAACTTGGCAGATATCAGGCATTAAGATTAGAAAAAGCTCTAGGCGATATGCTATGGTTTTCCTTTACCTTTATTTCTTTGTTATTGCACATATTTAAAAAAAATCTCTTACTTTAACAGTGTATGTGAGTAAAGCGCTATTTTTTTAGTCATGTTAACAGTTGCAATGATGGTTTCATAATGATAAGTACGGCGTTAGGTGTCTCTTCGAAATTAAAGCACTTCACAGATATACTCGGACCTTATTTATAAAGTAAATTTTGATCATATTTTTTGGTAATGACCATAGCACTATAAAGAATGTATCAATGTAATATTTTATTTTATAAGTACTAAATTTTGGTGATATCATGGTTTATAGTTACAACGGCCAAAAAAAATGTTCATTGTATTCTGGTGGGAAACATACGATTAATTTATCGGAAAACATCAATTAATTACCTCTCTGAAATAAAAATTGTGATCTATCAGATCAGCAATTCTTGGTTTCACGTTGTCCTCTTCAAGGTCTAGTTCTTGTTCCTCTTCACCAAATTCGTCTTCCTTCTGCGCCTTGCTGGCGACCAACTGGAACGTAGATTAGTTTAAAAAAATCTATCGAGTAGTTTTTGCGTAATGCGGGGACAACGACAGACATCTATCATTATTTTTATTAGAAGACTAGCTTTTGCCCGCGAATAATACCCCGATTTTGAACTATTCTGCATTGTTGCTCCGCTCCTATTGGTCTTAGTGTGATACTATATATATAACCTTCCTCGATAAATGAGCTATCTAAAACTGAAATAATTTTTCAAATTAGACCAGTAGATTCTGCGATTAGCACGTTCAACCAAACATACAAACCCTCCAGCTTTATAATATTCAGGGGGAAAAGATTTCAAATATTTTCAAGGTGGTAGGTAAAGATAATTGTCTCTTGTGTAATGGCCACCGCCAATCGTATAACACTTATAATAGTGCTTAGGTATGTGACGTTCCGAGATCAGGCAGTTTATATCCAGCAACCAAAAGGCTTGTAGGCAGGCATGACAGCGGCGACAATTGTATATCTCTCACTGCTAAGAGAGTTAGTTTTGCATTGCACTATGCTTAGGAACAGAATGGTCACTCTGTACTACTTAAAAAAAATTGAGGCAGTTATAAGTGTTACGGTCTCACCTACATTTACGTGCAAAATTTCATAATTCTAGATCCACCGGTTTAATTTATGCATTATCTACCAATCACTCTTAGACCAAGAACTGACAAACGTTGGACGACGTTGGAACTGCGGTTTTATTTCTAAACTCATGAAACCGGTTATTCGCGCGGTTATGCAGCTCTCGCGGTTAATATCATCGCCCGCAAACATAACAAGCGATGATCTAAGAAGGGCGGTTGCAAGACAGATTGTTAAAGAATTAAAGGGGCACGACCCGCCAACCGTACGCAGAGCGCGTGGTGAGAATCCCGCCGAGGCTGCTAGTGACTGCGGCTCGCGCGATTCTTACAGTTGCCCACCGTTGCAACGGGAGCCGCAAACTTCTCCAGTATACTATTCTTATCTATGCCGTAAACAACCGTTCACCCCGCGACCGTGAGACGCGTCTTGAGATGTGCTTTAATTTTTTAATTAAACGTCTGCATTCTACAACAGCTGCGGGGCCGTAACCGCGACGGACGCGGGTAAACACCGCTTCGTGAATCCTTAGCCTTATCGATTAAATACTTTAAATAGAACTCACTCGAAACATCTCTCCCATCCTCCTAACCAATGACAGTTGGGGCGGTGACAAGTAAATGTCATTGAGAAGGTCGAAATTCGGTCTGAACTTCTCTTGTTTCACTTGCCAAGAGTACTGCTCGAAGTTGTCCACCACGTCGTGTGGCTTCTGCGACAGTATCTTATGAATGACGTCAACCAGGTGATCATAGCTGTAATGTTTATATATATAACTCA
>JACEII010000081.1:622470-659249 GCA_014332785.1 Antheraea mylitta | reverse complement strand
TGTCATATACCAGAAAGTATACTGAAGCAAGATTAAATTGTTGCCATTTATCGCATTTCATTAAATAAACAGTGAAAAAAGAGTATATTAGTGTACGGAAATAATCTTACAGAGTGTCACCAGTGGCTGCACTTTGTTGCTTTAGGAAATTCTTGGCCATAACCAATTCGTTATTAAGATCGGGCATAACATTTTCGGTCGCCGCAATTATATCTGGCTCTAACAAAAACGTTTGCGACATCTTTACTGAGACAAATTAGACTTATAAATTATTTCTCTTTCGAATGATATAGTACTACTCAATATTTATGTGTGTACTATAAAAATATAATATGTGAAATATGTCATTATATATACTTTTTTTTACCTTTGCTTGAAGGTTCCACGTTTTTTTGAACGTACCTAATTATCTATATAAACTGCAACCTTTTTTTCTAAACAGATTGAACTATTAGATAGGTACTACGGTAAAAATATTGAAAAGTTAACCTTGAGAATAGATTGAGAACAATGAAAGAAATATATGTATAATATTAAATCTATATTAAATACTAGCTGTTACCCGCGGCTTCGCACGCGTTTTTTTAATACATTAACTAAATTTAAAATTGTGATTACACATCTAGTGTAAATTACAATAATACTATTTCACAAATATTTGTATCACACGCACATCATCTACTGTAACAGGTAACGTGTACATTATGTATGTGAATACTAATAGTGTATCGAATGGGATGGAATTATGATCAGCCACATAACTGGAATTTTAAACTATGTATCACCCTCAGTGCTCACACTATATAAGAAAATAATGAAAATATGAAGCTACACATTATCGAACAATATTAAATAAAACAGCTAATTAGTTACTTATTTGCCCGTAAAATTCCCGTTCAAATATTACTTGTAGTCAGGTGAAGCTGTTAAGCGTAGTCATTTCTAAGAAAAAAAAAACATTCAAATAGGTCCAGCCGTTTCAGAGATTACCCGGAACAAATAAAAAAACAGACATATCGACAGAGTTAAAAAATGTTAATGTTTGTAGCATCACAGATTGTATTCACCAAAAGTAATTTATTTTAATATAAATTACACTCACTTTACTTTTATAATACGTGATATATCACAAATAAAAAATTGGCAACAAAACTAATGTAGAATAGAGTTTTTTAAGAGTGTTTGGCGGGATTTCAGTCTGTCATGTAGTGGATTTTATATTTTTTTCATAATATTGTGTTACATGATTCTATATCGTGTAGAAATTGGTTGCGTATTATATAATATCGTTCGTTTATTTTGCATAAGTGAAATGAATGAAAAATAAAACCACGAAGCATTAATTCTATGGTCTTGAAGATTAAGAAGATAAAAAATTACGTTATATTATGTAGAGGATTCGGCGCTTATACCTTTACATTAACTTGGACATAGAAGAAAACTAATTATATTGACAACTTCAGAATTGGCTGTATGGATTAATTCCTTCGACTGTCTTATTGGACGAATATTATTACTACTAAACTTTCTGAATAACAACACAAAATAAACTTAAGAAATGTTTGCGATATAAACGTAACACGTATAATTAAAAATCGAAAACAAAACTAACGTAGAATAAACTTTTTTAATAGGAATACAAAATAAACCCTGAAAATATTTTTGATATAATGTTATCGCGTTACCATGGCAACGCATATAATACTGACATTAACACCCAGTGGAAGCTTCCAAAGTAGCCCGATTTTGAGACATTCTTCATTAGTGCTCAGCTCCTTTTGGTTTTAACGTGATAATATGTATCCTAGAGCCATCCTCGATAAATAAGCTATCTAACACTAAAAGAAACTTTTAAATCGGATCTGTAGTTCTTGAGATTATCGCGTTCAACCAAACAAACAAACTAACAAACTCTGCAGCTTTATATATTAGTATAGATTTTATTATGATTGCCGCTTACACCCTTGGCCTTATAAAATCAGATTCGCCACTATTGCTAAGATATGAGGAATTCCTTCTTGAATGGAGGAAAATTTTCAGAGACTAGGGCCTAGTCACTAGGCCGTGAAAATAAAATGAAACTACAGGATTTCTAAGTAAAACGGATGACAACATATTATATACTCTGTATTATGTGTATACCAAAGAGTAAAATAAGTATTAGGACTGTTGATATTTTTAAAAATATCGGATTTTCGATGTATCGATATTTATGAAAATATCAATATCGGACCTCGATATATTGGAAAAAAATATTCGATATATCGGCTATGTTAAAAAAATGTAATGCAGTTTAACATTGATTTACAGTTTTTAATCCAGTATATTTGTACAGTTTCTCCCATATATGTTTTAAAATATAACAGTACAGTTCTAAGAGCCACAAACGTCATTCAATCATATTGATAATCGTCATCATTATTGTTTTATCTAAATAAGATAATTATGTGTACCAATATTTTTAGTCCATCAGTTACCAAGTTTTTTAAATAGTGGTAGTCTACTAGTTTCACTAGTAGAATAACGTTTCGATGTCTGCTGGTTCGAACCCCGGTGTATAATAATGAATTTTACAAAATTCGCGTACACTTACTAATTTAAATTGGTAACAGTATCGTCTGACGGTCAAGGAAAACCCCGTGAGAAAACCTGAGCTTAAGAAATGTTCTGGTAGTATTACTATATGTGAAAAAACGTACAATTGTGGTTTTCTTAGAGTTTGAAATTGCCAATACGCCGTGGGCTAGTGTGGTGATTCTGTCCATACCTTCTTTCAGGAAAAGGTCTGTAGCCCTGCAGTGGCTCTCTTACAGGCTGATGGTAATGAATATTTTTCAGCAAAAGATTTTTAAAATAATATTTACTTCATATGTTCAGCTGTTTCACTAGGTACTACGACTACTACGACCCTGCTTCATATTCATTGATTCAAAACGTGGCAGCGTAGACAATAACGGAAGGAATAGGATAAATGCAGGATGCACTAAATGGAGAAAGATGTTCAGGTTATGCGATCCACGAATGCCCTTGAAACTCACGGGGAAGGCGTATAAAATTGTTATAAGACAGTCATACTGCATGCATCTGAGTGCTAGGTTACAAAAGAAACGGATGAGAAAAAACTGTACGCGGCAGAGCTGCGATTGTTAACATGTATGGTGTAACTAGAAGTGATAGAATAAAAACGTATCAGATAAAGATTGAAAACATCACCAGTGACAGAAAAGTTGAGAATAATAGGTTAGCATGATACAGGCATGTCATAAAGAGAGGTGAAAGACTTATAACTAGAATAGTTTTAAAGTATGGATAAAGTATGTAAAAATAACATATGTAATAGGTGTGAATTCTGAGATTATATCTGACTGAGGAGACTGGAAAAGAAAAACATAATGTATCGAGTCAACCTAGGTGGAATAAGGCTAAGAAAATGATTATGAATAAAAAAATATCGACCGCCGATATCCAAATTATAATATCAAAATATCGATATATCACCCAAAAAATATTACTAAAAAATATCGATATTTTAAGATAAAAATATCGATATTTCGATATATCGATATTTTATCAACAGTCCTAATAAGTTTTATAGGAAGTGTATACTGTATACTGTGTTCTGTTGTCAATAATGTCAATTTCTGTTATACCATTGTAGGAGACACTTTTTCAAATTTTATTAGCTAAAACATGAAGGAAAGTGGTCAAAAGCTATCAATTTTTTAGTCATAATATTAGAAATAGTTGTTTGCGTGATAACCGTAGGCAACTATAGGCAGTAAAATATAACCTCAAAATCAAAACATTCAATGGCCCGAAGATTTGATGCCACCGCTTTTAATTTCCGCCAAAAATGTCCGTATGTCAGCAAGGACTTGTTACGCTGGTTCCCAGGACACATGAACAAAGGACTGAAACAAATGCAACGCAAACTGAAAAGTGTCGACTGCGTAATCGAAGTTCACGACTCGAGAATACCCTTCACAGGTCGTAACCCAATGTTTACAAGTACTTTAACCGGTGCTAAACCTCACATACTAGTTTTAAATAAGAAAGATTTGACAATACCATCATTATTGCGTAATATAAGTGATCAGTTGAAAGCTGAACAGAATATAAATAATGTCGTATTCACAAACTGTAAAGACCAAAGTTGCCGCGGCCTGAAAACCCTTAAGCCTCTTCTAGTCGAATTAATAAAAGATTCCAATAGGTACAATCGTGCCGAGGAGTTGGATTACAACGTGATGATAATTGGTGTGCCAAATGTTGGGAAATCTTCACTAATTAATATGTTAAGGTCACAAAACATGAGTGTTAGACACGCGTTGCCTGTGGGTGCCGTGGCCGGTGTCACCAGGAGTTTGATGACGAAAATGAAGATAAATAACAATCCCAAGATATTTATGTATGATACACCTGGTAAGATTTTTTTTTTTGTTTATATAAGGAAATGATTCCTCTATACCTGATGATAAACGGAGTTTAACCAAAAAACAAACGATAAAATATTTATGATCCATCATCAAACATCTGGGACTCCCTACTATGCCATACATTCAGAATCTAATGAAGAGTTAAAAAAAATAATCAAAAATCTTTGTTATAGACATCATGATGGTATCAGTGTCTTTTCATACTATGACAGATTAAATAAATATGATATTATACCATTTTATGCATGAAGAAATCAACATTATCTAGTATTTCTTCACTAATTATTGCATAATTATATAACAATGATATAAGAAAAAAATGAATAAAAATAAATTAAAAAGTGAAAATGAAGTCAAGTTATAAAAATTAAAATTAAAAACAAAGTTACATATAATTGGATTGTAGTAAAAAGTATTGTTATTCTTGTAAGTTTTAGGGATAAATGTTGTAGGAAATCGATAATCAAAATCAATACATATTATAAATCAAAGTCGTCTGTTTGTCTGTCTGTTTGCCATAAATTCAAAAACCACTGAACAAATTTTCATGAGGTTTTTACCAGTAGATACTGTGATTCATGAGGAAAATAGGTAGGTGTATAATTTATTAAGGTTTTATTTTCATTACCAAGGCGATATCATGTCCACGGGGCCTATAACTACTCTATTTGTAATTTTAGTTTATATAGATGAACTAGTGGGACTAGCAGACGATGTCACACTGTGATTAAAAAAAAAACATCTGACAGGAAAGAGTGGAAAATAAAAACATGTTGTAACACAACTTAGGTGGGATAAGGGTGGGAAAGAGAAGAAGATAAATACTATTACAGTAAATAATATTTTTAGGCATACTAGAACCATCAGTAACTGATATAGAGATGGGTCTAAAGCTTGCATTGTGTGCCTCCTTGCAAGATCATCTGGTAGGCGAGGAGACCATAGCAGACTATCTCCTATACTGGTTGAACAAGCATGGGAAGTTTAAATATGTTGACTACATGGGTTTAATGGAACCTAGTGATGACATTAATAAGGTAAAAATGTTTCTTGATTCCCACTTATCTTTATATATAAAAACGCATCATTGTGATGTTTGTCCACTTTGAACTCTGAAACTACTCAATCGATCTGCATGAAAGTTAAGAGTTAGATAGTATAATTTGATCCAACATGAAAGATCATTTACATTTCGATTAATGACCTCAATATTTTTCAATTACAAATTAGTTACTGTCCATGTTGATTATTATTTTTAATTGTAAGTTTCATTAGTGCCAAACAGATGGCGCTTTAAAGCAGTTTGTTGACAAAAAACTATAGGACCGACATTTATAGATATCTTATAGACATACCACCACATTCAGATTTCAGGCAGACTCATTACCTCATAATACCAGATACTTTATCATCATTTTAATTTAACATGTAATAATTGAGCCCTAGCAATGTGTGGCCCGATCAGCTAGTCTATTTATAGAAAACAAATATTTTGTGTAATTGTAAGGTACTGAATCATTTAAATCATTATTATTATTTTTGTATTGTAAGTTTTAACATTTGTGGACAATCTCAAGTAGTCAGGTGAAGCTGCTAAGACGTTCCTAGGTCAATAGAGTATTCAGTTCGAAAAAAAAAAAAGGACAATCTCATCTGACATTATATCTTGATGTGGTATAAGATGGTAAACCAGTAAACCAAGAGGGGACTGGTTATCAAGAACAGTTGCAAGACCACACCACCAGGTGATTGGCGACAATTTTCACTTGAAGGTGGCAGTTAGTCAGACGGTCTTAAAAAAAGTCATACCACCATTCTATGGTCTCATTGTGATGGTTTTTATTTGCCGAAATCTCCTTAGCATTTTCAAAGCGTGCGATGTACGACGCATTCTCTGCTTCAGTGAATGCGATGTCCGAACATACTTATAGGGATGTTAAAAAATAATCGATTTTTAATTAAATCGATTTTTATTTCATTATAATCGATTTTTTATTGTCGATGTTTATTTTCATATTAATCGATTTTTTGAAAATCGATTATATAAATTACGCATTTTAATTGATTTTTATAAACATCTATGCGACGGATGAAAAAAACTCAAAATAAGTTCATTATTATTTACAATTGAAGAGTGAGCATAGTGAGATAATATGTTTGTAAAAATTTAAAATGTTTTCTAGCCGCAAAACATCTAAAAGCGGCTGGCGAAAGTATTTTATAACGAAAAAGAATAATACCACAATAATATGCATGTCCTGTTCGATAGAATGAAAAATTTTGTAGTGAAACTACAAATTTAAAAAGAACATAGAATGAAAACATCCCACTGCCTTACAAGTAACATGAGTTACTATATCTTATAATGATTGTTGTGGTTCTTATGACAGCCAAATACCGTTCTCTGTAAAATTAAAACTTTCAATAAAACTAAAAAGGTCTGTCATGCGAGTACAACATGTTTACTAAAAATGTCTTATGGTAAACTCGACATCGATAAGTTTACAAAACTATAAATTATTATTGAAATTATTCAATAAAAACAAATTCTTCAATTTTAATTTTCTCAGTCACACTATGATTAATATGAAAATTTAAAAGAGAACTTCATTGTTTTGAATTTTACAGTTAGAATTAATAATGTTGTCATTTTGTTAGGATGTTTATCATTTCATTTTTATTACGATATAATGTTTAATAGTACTGAAAATTTCTATGGTATTTAGTTTCTATATTCTTTACCTTGAAAGTTTAAAGGAACATTCACTTTTATTTTGTTTTGAACTGGTTATTTTTGATACGTATAATTTTATGTGATTCTTAATCTGATAAATTGTTATTTTAAATCTTTAGGTTTATTATAGGAATATGGAAAGCATGTCTATTTTTAAATATTATAAAAATCAAATTTAAATAATAATCGATTTTTAACAAATCGATTATTATTTAAAAAAAGAAAAATCGATTCCTAATTAATCGATTTTTTTCATTAAACTCCCATCCCTACATACTTACACTCAGCCGCCATCGTATATTGAGTGTAGATTTCTTACATTTTGAACTAATATTGTTACTCATATAATATTTAAAATTAATAAATTCATGTGCATTCTGAAATACTCCATAGCCATATCTTATAAAAGTAGAATATACTATAAAAAGGTGAAAGTACTGGGAATTCATAAAAAAAAAAACAATTGAATTTACATCCATTGCATGCAACACGATAGTGTTTCACACATGATTTTATTATTGCCAAGATAGTGTTTCACAAATAATTTTATTATTGCCGTCAACAAAATCAGTTACAATATTCTATTATCTGCAGTAATACCAATTTTGTTCTGTGATGTTTTCGATATATTGCTCAACCAAATAGGTCGCTTTCCATGTCTGTCTCTGTTCCTATAGATTATACTAGCGAATTCTCGCAACTTTCTACATGTTTTAGTAATTGTTTTGATTTTTTTTATTTTATAACCATATATAGAAATTTTTATGCGAAAAAAAAAGTCAAAATAAAGAATATTATCAATCAAGGGATATGCAATTTTGAATACGTTATATATTATCATTGCATAGTATTAAACAAAGTCTTCTTCCATGTCTGTCTGTTCGTCTGTCTGTCTGTTGGTGATGAACTCAAAAACTATTGAACAGATTTTCATGCTGTTTTCACCGATAGATAAAGGCATTCATGAGAAAGTTTTTGTAATATAGTTTGTCCCGGTTTTTTATTATCAGTGTGGAACAAAGCCCACAGAGTCTGCTATAGTATATTGTAATATAAATACTCCTTAACATCGATTTACTTTATTACATGTCGTATTTTTTTCTTAATTGAATAAATTAAAAACTTTTAGGTCCTTATAGCCGGTGCATTAAAGTATAATAGAATTAGAAAGACCCGTGATTTCGATGGAACAGTTAGAGACGTACCGGACCTGTTGGAGGTTGCGAGGACCATGATCAAAGCGTTCAGAACGGGGGAGCTTGGCAAGATCTTGTTGGACGTGGAACTACTTCAGAAATATCAGAAGAATGAACCAGAAAGAGTGCTTGCGTAATAATAAATCGTGGTAATAGAAAAAGCCGCTTCCGTGTATCAGTTTTAGTCAATGTGTCCGACAACTGTCAGTCTTTGTTGTGATGCTTAACTGTTCTTGTCCATAAATGAATTTAGTAGAGTTGAGTCTATAAAAAAACATTAAATATGGCAATTTATTTATTATTCCACTTTATTTAGTATAATATATGCAAAAACAAGCGATTAAATGTCTAATGGAGCAATTTGTTTAAAATATGAGCAATAATATTGTCAATCACTCAATGGGAACAAGTTTGATGATTATGTTTCATGTAAATAATTGTATAGTTAGTATTAAGAATAATAAATAAATACGATTTTTAATATATTGTTTTTTAATTGTTACTAGCTGTCATCACTGGCTTCACACAGGTATACTAACAAAAAAGAATTTAAATCAATTCTCAACTGTACCACCGTGTAATAAAAAAAATTAAGTGCGTGTAATTGTGACACGCGATTGAAGTAAAACGTTTTAAGTATTTTTGATTTTGTCAAAAATTAGTTTATAAACAAATCAATTAAAAAAATCTAAATGAATTACGTAGTCAAAAGAGTTTATACAATATTATTGACATTTTAATCAGACTAATTTGTCAATGTCACAATGTTTAAAAGTAAACTGTTTCGTATATAGTATCTTAGCTATGGTAAACTACGTAATCAATGTCAATAAAGAATACTCAAAATAAAGTTATGCACTTCATATAAATATATACAAAATGAACGGAAACTAATAGTGAAATGAAACCATAAAACATATTCTTGACGAGAAAACTAATCCAAAGTAGAATCCGTTACAGTTCTTAATAACACTTATGGCGTCATTCCAGTATAGATGGCTAATTGAGATAGCAAATAGTTATTATCCAGTAGAAATAATGTCGAAAATACATACGGCTTAAACGAAAACAGTAATATGCTCTTTAAAGAGTATGTTTGTTCAATGTATATCTTTCCACGGAACAAAGCTACTCCTATACCGGATTTTGTCACAGCGCCGTTACCATCCAACTATGGAACAGAAGACTCGAATCAGTCACACGTTACCAGTACTTCAGCCTTCAGAAATAGCTCCATCTCATCAATGGATGACACTATGAACATAATAACCACTCCTTGGAGCACCGAGTCGTGGCACTCGAGTTCAGCATCAGAGAAATCATCCGAACAATCATACCTATCGTGGAATATTGGAGAATCAACCTCATCTATCGATCCATGGTCGACGTCCTCTCATAGCATCTCTACTCCTTACTCCTCTAACAGTAGAAACAATGTAACGTTGCTAAACAGTGTACCATCCTCAAGCGTGAGTGACCAAATCCGACCTTTGACCTCGAAAAATACTATAGTACTTCCCTACACATTAAGCTCGTGGGCTTTGGAATCTTTCGCCTGTACAGGCATGATAAGCGATTGCGAATTTGTAAAAGTCAATTACCCATGCAGTCCGTGTTCCGTTCTCAGCGGAACAGATGTATATCCGAGCACCTTAAATAGTTGCCTTTCAGATAGATACAGTCAAGAAAAGTGCATAAGCTATTTGGGCGAACAGTGCACCGATAATTCCTTTGAGCGTACAACACAAATTTTGACTGGAAGTCTAATAAAAGCTCAATAATCTACGGCGTATATAAGTTGTAAAAAAATGATTAAAACACATCATTTATACATATAATTTTGTTTTAACGCTTTGTTGCTTGAAAAAAAAATTAATTCATCAACAGATACAATTAGGTTTGCATCGATGTATCTTAAACATGATAATATCGATATAAGAAATTAATTCGAAAGATATGTTAAATTTTAAAATGTACAATTGCTTCAATGTGATTTTTTTTGAAATGACTACGCTATTGACCTGGCAAGATCTTAACAGCTTCACCGGATTCAATGTCTGTGGCAGGTTATTACTAGAGTAATAATTATTGAATAGATCCAATACAAAAACGTCATGAGGCATCCGAGTATCGTACCTGTGCCAGCCGCATGTATCCATAGGATTTTATGTAACTACTTTTTTTTTCTCGAACTGACTACACTATTGACCTAGCAAGGTCTTAACAGCTTCACCGGACTACTTCATGTAACTACTATTTATAGCGACTTCAAACCCAATAGTTTAAATTTACGCATGTTTAAATTTCTGTTTAGTTGTTTAATTTTTTTTATTATTTAAATTGTTGAATACGTGCAATTATAGCTATGTAAATGTAAATCTAACGTGTCTGTCCTTTTTAGACTTTTGTGAGAAAAATCGGTGCGTCTTGGAATCTTCTTTCTGTCTTATAAGTAATAGAATACATTTCGAATTTTAGAAATGTCTGTCTATTTGTATGAAGACGCATCATTAAAGCATAGCTAAAGTACTGGGTACACAATTACACCTCAAGTCAGAAAATATGATATTTTAAAATATATCAAATCATAAAGCATACCCTCGAGAGTAACTTAGACTTTATTCCATTTCAATCGATTTACTTTAACAAAAGTTATTGTAATTTGAATGACGGCTCGAGTTAAGTACGAGAGAAGAATAGTGATCTACATTAATACTAGCTGGCCGGGTGGACGTTGCCCTGCTTGATAATAAAGAGAGTCCTAGGGTCAACCGCAGCACCACCTACAGGCTCCAATTGTGAATCTAAACCATTTTTGGATCCACTGGAATACGCACAAGAAAATTTCGTCAAAATCGGTCCAATCGTTTAGAAAGAGTTTAGCGACTTACGTACAGAAGAAATTCATATATAAATATTATAAAGCTGGAGGGTTTGTATGTTTGCTTTCTTGAACGCGCTAATGCCAGGAACTACTGGAGGAAGCTATATATGTATATCACGCTACAACCAACAAGAGCGGAGCACCAATGAAGAATGTTTCAAAATCCTTGGTCTTGAAAGATTTAGTGCTTAGAGCTGGAAACTTTAACATGTCCTCTATATGAGATAATATTTCATATTTTCAATATTCAATTTCAATATATTATGTGGGAAGAGGTAAGGATACCGCTGCCCTTATACTATATTGAAAGTTGGCACTGCAGTATATTGCATGTACTTAAGTAGGTGGTAGAGCCACGCTGAAGCTATTATTGGTTTCAGTATGAATGGGTCGGCTCGCCCGGGGTAGCACCACCCTCTCACAGAAAACTGACGTGAAGTAACAGTGCTTGCATTGTTCCGTTTCATTCGGTTAGTGAGAACACCGGAGACCCATCTGCCCTCCCCTCTCCTCGCCTTTTCCCTCTCCCTTTCTCTCCATACCCCCAAACACAGGCTACTCCTGAGCTATTGCTAGTAAAAATAAAAAAAACTTCTTTATTGCTGAATAGGGTTGCCAGTTTCTTGGACGTTTTTTAATTTCTAAATATCAATATGAATTATTTTGTTTTGGTTCGAACAAAAAACTTTGTCTATCTTTTTCCGTTACTTTCTTTCAGTTTTATTGTTTCCCCACTAATGACATGATGAGACAATGAGACATCTCAAATAAATATGTTTAACAAGGTGGATTAAATAATGGAATCTTAAATAATAAATGCAATCGAATTTGGTAATACAATTTTATTCATAAACAAATCCACATAATGGAAAACTTAAAATAATACATTTTTCAACCTCTACATGCTTTTAAATGCCATAAAATTATTTATGTTAGATATAAGTATACATTTATATAATCTTTAAAAAAATATGTATTTTCTAACATGTTAGCGAGTACTGATGTATGTATATTTAAAACAGTATTATATTATAAGCAGCTTTGATCAATTATCACATTTTTGTTTTATGAAACGTTTTGCAATTTTGACGTACGCAGCTTTTCAAAATATATTGTAAAATTTTCTCTTAATTTTTTTTTAATAGAAAGTAATTCGTTTCACATTTGTAAATATACCAATATTTACATAGCCACGGGAGGGATCTATCATTCGTGACCCAATCATGAGGGAGTATCAGAAAATGTCACACGGCGACAAAGGGTTCTAAAAAGGTAAAACTTTGCATGACCTATATCAACAATCCCTTAGTAAAAACTCGTATTGAATTTGTGATGTTATATATTATCTATGGCGCCGTTCAAATATTACGTAAGCAATTCTGTCCTCGTCTCCCCCTTGTCAGCAAAAGTAAGCAATGCTCTTAGCCCCCATCCCCCATGCTTACGTAAGCATTTGTATAAGTATTTTTTTAAACTATTCTGGTTAAATAAATAAATATTGATGACATAATCACTGTCCAGTCCTCCCCATCACCATCAAAAATAAGCAAATCAAGGTTCCTCTACCACATCAGTGCTTACGTAATACTTGAATGACCCCTATAACATATATACCGATTTTTTTAAAGGCTATGTTATATTTTGTGCCAGCGGTTTAATTTTGTGCGTGAAATCTAAGCATCCTTTAGAATGTTCTGTTAAATCTTGGCCAGTAATGTAATATAACTCTAAAATGTGAATTGTATTTTGAATAAAACATTATATTATAGTTTGTATCTACATTAATTATTTATCTACGTATCAAATTTAATTTAGTGTGATTATTTATATGACAGAAAAAGAAAGACAAAAGTTTATAATTCCAGTATTGATGATATTTTTAATTATAATATACACATATTCATCTTTGCGTAACGAATTATAAGTAACCACAAATCAAATTTCAAGTTATACCGCTTTTTTTTCGAAAACGTTAACATGTTCTTTACTGCGTTTATAAATTGTGCGGCAGAATATATAGCTTTTAGCAAGATTAATATTAAGGTAAATCGTTTTAAAATTAATCATAAAAGTCCCCAGAGCCCTGAGGAAGGAAAGTCACTTCTCACCTTGAATATATTGAAAAACATGCAGACGAAGTCACGAGAAAATTCTATTATTTTAATATTTTTAATAATACTACACAATATTAAACAAGGTCACAACGTTATACTACAATAAGAAAAAAACCATAATCGTGCCTATGTTTATTTAGCTGTATATTTAAATAGCTAGAGTATTTCATATTATTTTGTACAAGTAACACAACCATAGATTAATAAATAGTAACATCTAAAAAGAAAGAATAAAAAACTTCAAAATTTGAACAAAACGTTGAAAAATGTAAATCTAATATGTCTATACTTTTTAGAGATTTGTAACAAGAATTGTTATAAGTGTCTAGAATAAGGTAACAAATTACATTAATAGAAATGATTAATAATAATAGTCAAAATAAAAGATAGGACAGTACTGCGTTCATGCTAAAACCTCTGCGAGAAAATCATAAAGGATATCTTCGAGTAACATTTGGTTTATGTTTCATTAAAATCGGTTAAAAAAGTTATTGTAATTTCAATGACGACGCGTACGAAAGAAAAGTATATAAGTAAATGGACTTAATACATTCAGATGATTTTATTAATCACTGTTTTATACATTAAGTCACGGGCACAGCTAAATAATATATGATTTCAATTATATTAAATTGTTTTTCTTACTTTGGATCTCCTTCAAAATAATTAGCACCTACAATTATTTATTCATGTTGTTTTTGTTTCGTTTTTTATACATCAAATTATGCAGAATGGTTAATAAAAAATCCACAGGCCGTAACCATAATGTTACAAGAAAATACGGATGCGTCTGTCCAAAACATATTTGATGTTATTACTAAAAAGTTAAATACGTATTAAATACTTGCTTTAAAAAGGTTTCGTACTAAATGCACCACGCTCGCCCGAGGCAAGTTCGCGTTATCCTTTTATTTGTTGACAAAGGGGTGGGGGATCTGAATGATGATTACGTCAGCAGTATTTATTATAAACATTTTCGGATTTTCCGGAAAAAATTAGACGTTATAAAAGTTTACGTAAACATGAAAGGAGATGGAGGTTAAGAGTATTGCTTACTTTTGCTGACAAGAGTGAGAGGGGGTTAGGAATTACAATAATTCTGCTTACGGAATACTTGAACGGCCTCCATTAGTAAGAACCATCCTACCATGCAAAACGATGCTGTCCTTTAGCGAAAATTCGAGACCATCGCGAGGATTGAACGTACATCGAAATACGTTTTGTCCAAACTCGTTACCATATACCACTGAGTTATCGCCACTTCCATTCATGAATATGTATGGAATACTAATAATACAATAAAAACCACATTGTAGAGCAGTTAAATTTAAATGAGAAAATAATAATGAAATTATCACTAATTAATGTTAATTAAATCTGAAAGAAACTATGTATACGGCTCTTGGTATAATTTGAGGTTAGTATACTCCAATATTGTTTGAACGAAATTAACTATTCTCATTGAGTTTTTATGCTATGTATTTAACTCATAACTCACCACTAGGTGGCGTTATTTAAATGTTATAAAGTTTAATATTATAATTTAACACAAACAAATTAGCGTGTAATTGTAAGTTACTTAAAAAAATGTATTAGAATAATACAAAAATTAATAACCCTAGACCAAACGGAAATACCTTAATTTTAGAGGTCATCATATACTGGTCTTTACCTATTAAAGGAAGAGCTACTTATTAATCAAGGGCACTCACTTTAATTATACGAGTCTTATGAAACCATTTATACAACAAATTCAAGTAATTACCGTAAGAACATTGGCATAACAAAGTGTGACGAATAAATTATTATAAGAATTTCTAATATTACTGCTTAGGAACGTTGCATAAACCGATGATGGCCTTGTAGTATTTAGGCTCGGTTAGCGAATCGACAAGGAACGTTCCGAGATCCCATTTGGAGATAGCTCTTCCTGGAGTTTTTTCCGGGTTTATGTCGATAATCATCTCTCGGCTTGGATCGTCTGGAAGTAAAAAAACAATCTAGACACATATTATCAATTGATAAATGTCCATACTACCCAAAATAAAGCACAAACTGTCTTAACGTCAGTAAGTGTTTTTGGCGGGATATTTGAATGTCATGTAGTGGATTTTATATTCTACTCATAACCTTGTGTTATTCAGCTTTGTATTTTGTAATATGGGTTATGTTTTACGTATTATAATTAGTTTTTTTTTTTATATCTTATAGGAGGCAAACGAACAGACAGGTCACCTGTTGTTAAGCGATCACCGTCTTCCATACACACTAGCAACCGTAGAGGAGTCGCACGTGCGTTGTCAGCCTGTGTTTGGGGGAGTGGAGAGAAAGGGAGAGGAGTTAGAGGAGAGGGGAGAGGAGATGGCTCCCGGCGCTCTCACTGACCGAACGAAACGCAACAATGCACGCACTGTTACTTCACATCGATTTTCTGAGAGAGGGAGGTGCTATCCCGGACGAGCCGACCCCATTCATGCTGAAACCAATAATAGCTTCAGCGTGGCTCTACCACCTACAAAAAGATTTTTGTACACGAGTGAAGTGGATGGGACATAATACCACGGAACATGGATTCTAACTTGCAACATGCTCCCTGGAAAGTTCTAACAAAATGGCCACCATCTTGTTAGAACATAGAAATAACCGCAAGAAACTTGTAATATCGTTACCAACTCGACAGTGGCAGTAATAATCTACAAGAAGATTGATTACCAAGAATAAAACAAAAAAAAAGGATTTTAGTTAAACTGAATAATACAGACATAATCAATTATAATATCATAGCCTTTATCAAGTATCAAGCAAATTTACAACAAATCCATTAATTTATCATTTTAGATTAAAGAGAAGGAAAGCGATCGCTGTATAAAAAAAAAATTCAAACGATTTATAATCTTTAACTTATTCATTTTATGTGATAAACGATCCCTCTATGTTTTCTTGATTCTATCATCTCTTTCACTCGCACTCTTAGTTCGTTGTTTTAAAACGCCATCCCTTTCACAACAACAAACACAAACCATATTTTCCATTTTAATGGGCAAAGGTCATCCTTTCATACAGCCTATATAGATGTAGCGATCATGCTTGTAAAGCTGAACGTGAATTTAATTTTATTATTTTATCGAGTTTAAAAATGACTTCCTATTAAATTAGAAATATGAATAAAATAATTTAACAAAAAATATATTACAATAAGTGAATTTAAAGTCTGATTATATGTTAATAACAATTCCGTCTATTTTTGTTCTGTGTTACCAAACAACTTACGCACTTAAAATCTATAAAAGATGCTTTCATTACATAAAGTGAATAAATTTACAATAAAAAATTTGTTCTAAAAATATAAACCTATATATAACGTTTGTCAGCGACTATTCGCATTTATCTACATTATTAAATGTATAGTCTTGTCTGTGAATTTGCCTGATATCTGATAATTAATCTGATATTAAAACACTTTGATGTCTGCGATTACCTCAAATACTGTTTAATCAATCCTTAGTAAATATGGAACTTTTCTAAGTAAATTAAAAAAAACTTCAATTTTTTATATGCTTATGTATTTATTTAGTGAATTTTATCCATAGTTATTAATAATCAACAATATCATACAATATGGACAAAAAAACAATTACAAGACTAAAGACAATAACTGCGTAATAAACACATACCAAGACGTGAGCACTAGTACTTACAATTTAAAACTCAATTGCAATTAAACGTAGCCAACTAGGGACACGCCCTTGCTTCTTCTACGTAATATGACATGAAATGCCCAACTATCCGTTCGGAGTTTTTGGCGGGATTTCAGTCTGTCATGTAGTGGATTTTATATTTTATTCATAATCTTGTGTAGTATTGTGTAAAGTTGGTGGTGTTTTATGTAATATGGTTAGTTTAACGTGCATAAGTGAAGTGAATGGGAAATAATACCACGGAGCATGAAATTCTGAGGTGCCACAAAAACTCCCTGGAGGGTTCTAACAAGAGATCCACCATCTTGTTAGAATATTGATTGACACGACGCTTGATATTGTAATGATCGTGCGACGCTTGTAATATTATTGATTACTCGACAATAGCAGTAATAATCTGAAAGATTGATTGCCAAAAATAAAGTTAAAAAAAAAAACTATCCGTTCCATTTTTAACGCTTTGACATTGACAGTTATCAAAGTGAATTCGTAAGTAAGGATTTTTATTTCGACGTGTAATTTTAAATCTTTGAAATCTCCTATGTCATCAATTAAAATGATATTTATTTTATATTTATAGTGTAAAGGCTAACTTAGATCTAAACAAAATCCCTAGAATGACTAATAATAATTAGATAAATATTTAATTAAATATGGATCAATACTATTTTGGTCAACTCAGATGTGAAAATATATTTTTTTAAATAATATGTCAAAAATAAATATTGTTACCGCCAGTTATTTTCAAAAGAATATCTCTCCAGTTCGGTTCGGTTGAGTAATTTTTTAGAGTTCACTGTCAACAAACGTAGAAAATTAATCCGCGTTACACTGATTACATTAAATAGTTTTCTCTACTTCATATTAATATAATATGTATGTGTTTTAGGAACCTTCAAGAAGAAATCTCTAAATGCCGGTAGCATAAGATAATCAATATTCACTGCGGGGCTTAGAAGTTCTAAGAATACGCAGATAATGACTTGGTTTTATACCATTTATTAACGTATTATCCAGTAGTAGTAGTAAATTAACTTTCACAAACAAACCAACATTACTTTTTTATAAATATATGATTGATACATAGATTATAAACGTGAATACCTTGAACTGTTAACATATTACTGCTTCTTGTTGCATGAATAATTTTACATGTTATTTATTATACGAGATATAAACATCATTGAATATTACGGTGTATACGAGAATCGCGATCACCGTACATAAATTTTATACGTTTTCTGGCTTCAGTTTTTTTTTTATATCATAGGAGGCAAACGAACAGGTGGGTCACCTGATGTTAAGTGATCACCACCGTCCATAGACACTACCAACACCAGATGAGTTGCAAGTGCGTTGCCAACCTGTATATGGGTGAGGGGGAGGGGAAGGAAAGAAAGGAAAGGGTGGAGGACGGAAGGGAGGTGAGCCTCCGGCGTTCTCACTAACCGAACGAAACGCAACAACAATGCAAGCACGGTTACTTCAAGTCGATTTTCTGTGAGAGGGTGGTACTACCACGGACGAGCCGACCCATTCACGCTGAAATTAGTTATATCTTCAGCGTGACTCTACCACCAACAAAATTTCACAAATTCAGTACCGATCAGCTTACATTCCTCTGTAACTCGTATATGTATTCGGTTTCGGGCAACATCCCACCAAAAAACTCCAAAAGTCATTTTAATGGTATAAAAATGTATACACACCTGTGAAATGTGGTGGAAAGACTGCAACCCAATTCAAAGGGCTCTCCTTCAGAGCTTCATACATCCTCCTATGGTCAGCTGTGAGATCTACAAAGATCGCCGGCAACTTATCCGGCTCTATGAAAAGGAATGCCGATAAGCAAGCGGACACGTTCATTACATTTTTGGCTCTCATCGCTTCTATTATGTTCTTCGTGCCCTCAGACAGATCCGATGTGGGTGATAAGTTGTTCCTGGTGCCCAACGCGATGATCACTCCATCGGTGCCTTCAACTGCATCATGGACTGAATCCGGTTCGAGGACATTGCCCTCAATTACTTCAACTTTGTCCTTCAATGCTTCTGGAAGCTTCGACGGGTCGCGGACGAAAGCACGAACGGAGTAGCCTGTCGGACGGTTTTATTATTAAATGCGAAATCTATATATACAATAATAATGTAAATATAATGCGGTATTATCTACATTTTTCTAAAAAAATAATATTGCACGTGTCTAAGAAGAAGTATTAAAAAACACATCAAACAATTTTATTAATGTCTGTCTCTCTATTCATATGAACAGGCATCATTGCTAAAATACCGTGTGCATGATAAAACCTCTCTAAGAAAATGATAAAGCATATCCACGAGTAACACACAGTCTTGGTTTTATTAAAATCGGTTTACTCTATCGAAAGTTATTGTAATTTTAATGACGACGCGACTTATCTTAGAGAGAAATATAGATAAGTAAATAGACTCAATACATTTAGGTGATTTTATTAATCATTGTTTATAACAATAGGTTCCACGCGGACGGAGTCAATGGCACTGCTACTAATTTATTAACTACTTAATATTAGCAGACTGAATGTAAGAATACCAAATACTTCCGCTTGACTTTCGGGTCATTCAAGTGTAAGGTAAGCAAATAATGAGCAAGTACTAATAAGGTAAGATATTACAAAATTTTCGTTCGTGATCACATGGTGAATACTACAAAGGCTTTGAATCCCAGCGCAGTTAGTTAGCAACTATGCAAATAGCTGAACCCGCGAATTCGTCCGCATGTAACTTGATGCACATAACAGTAATAATAAAATCGTCTGAAGGTATTACGTCTAATTGCTATCTACTCTTCTCTCGTACTTAAGTCGCGTCGTTATTAAAATTACAATAACTTTTGGTAAACCAAACCGATTCTTATGAAAAATAGACTAACCGTTACTCGAAGATATGCTTTATGATTTACTGGGAAAAGTTTTAGCATGAATAAAGTACTTTAGCAGTGATGCGTGTTCAAATAAAAAACAGACAAATATATCTAAAAACCATTGCAATATATTTTATTACTTACTTATCCCTAGACACTTGCAACAATGTTTCTCACAAAAAATCAAAAAGTACATACACGTTACATTTACATTCTTGTTATATCTATCTATACTAATACTATCTATACTAATACTAATAATAGTCTATACTAATATAATAAAGAGGTAAAGTTTGAGTTTGTGATGTTGTGATGTTGTAGGGGGTAATCTCAGGAACTACTGGTCCGATTTGAATAATTCTTTCAGTGTTATGTAGGTCATTCATCGAGAATGGTTATAGGCTATATAACATCACGCTAAGATCAATAGGAGCGGAGCACAGATGAAAAATGTTTTAAAATCGGGATGTTTTTTTCCTTTTGAGAACTGCTGCGTTTGTGTTAGTGTATCTAATCGACGCGAACAAAGTCGCGGGCTGAGGCTACTAGAAAATAAAGTAGTTGCCTACTTTACATTATTACGCGCAATTTTACTCTATATATAATTTAAGTAGTCAATAAATAAGTTTTTTGGTAATTCGTTTTTCCTCGTAACAAGTTAACGGAGTAAGAACGTAAGAGTCACAAAATTTTCTTATCCCATCTTACACAGGCTGTTAGATGTTTAAAATTACTGAGAGACTGCTTATACTTTCAACATGCTTCTTTCCTATTTCAACGTTGGTGTTACTATTGTGATACTTTAGCCTTAGTCCGGTGAAGCTGTTAAGACCTTGTTAGGTCAATAGCGTAGTCAGTTCGAGAAAAAAAAAGTGACACTTTAGCCTTCTCAGATATCATATTCAAATATTACTTACGTAAATGAATTAGACCGAGTTTGATAAAAAAAAAAAACAGAGTGTATCGTAGAGACACACGACAGAAGTGAACATTTTTATTACAGGGAAACATTTTAGTTTAAAAAAAAATACAACAAAAGCCAACTCAACACGGTGTTCGCATGCGGTCACCCATCCAAGTAATGTTCGCGCCCGACGTTGCTTAACTTCGGTGATCGAAAGAGAAACGGTGTTGGTAACATTTTACCCAGCAGTGTTAATTCCACCACTATTATCATGCAAAAAGGTTGCGGATCAGGATTTAAAAGCAATCGCATAAGAAAAGTTGAACATCATATATAGTTATATATTACCTATTCGGTTTCATTTTGTACAGGTTTTATTTTTATTTTTCGCGATAATACGTCCGATAACTCATGTCTGATTGTTTGTTATACACTTTCATTGTATACTCGAAAGTCAACAGGCAACGAAACAGATAAGATTATAGGAGTCTTAAGCTGATTCCTATCAGGTTAGCTTTGGGAAAATTTATATTAAATAAAGACGTCAATGTAATTTTATAGTGTAATGGATCACAGCTGGAGAGAAAGAAAAACATTTTCTAGTAGATTATTACTGCCATTGTCCAGTAGGTTACAAATTTCTTGCAACATTACAATGTTCTAACAAGATGGTGGTGGCCCTTTTGTTAGAACTTTCCAGGGGATTTGTGGCAAATCGGAATCCGTGTTCCATGGTATTATTTCCCATCTACTTGTACACAATAACCAAACTATATTACGTAATACACTGCCAATATTTCAAAATATAGAGTCAAATAACACAAAGTTATGAATAAAACATAAAATCCACTACATAACATTCCAAGATCCCGAATAAAAACTTTATAAACAATTTTTATACGTAACGTAAAGTAGATTAGGCAAAGGCAATCATTATTCTGGTGTCAGTTATTCCAAATTCTTATTAATTATGACAATGACAATATTATCGCAACGAATGAACAAGTAAGCATTACTCAGCAACCAATGGGTGTGAAAAGTACAACATGTTGCAAATACTCAAAGTTACGATACACTCAACAAATATTTAGTGTTTTTTTTTTTTATTGAAGCACGACAAAGTGACTGCACTATACCTGATAGTAAGCATAGTACAATCCAAAAACAGTGGCGACCACCGAGAGACAGATCATCCATCGTCGGTCGCCGCTGTCATGCCGGCCGTAATGACGAAAGTCACTTGGTACTGGATATGCACAGGCGGATCCCGAAACGCGACGCGCAAAAGCGAATCACTATGACGGGCTTTTTCGCCATGTACATGGTGGTTGCGACCCAGTCGGGCTGTTAAACCCTACCACCCCGCTGAAGTGTGTAGTGTGTAGTGTATTGTCATGTCCCTGTTATTGATTATGTCATAGTATATTCGTCATTGTCTTTTATAAAGTTTAATTAGGACCATAGATTAAAACTAATATAAAGAAAAATTAGTACGAAAAAGGAATTATAAAATTTATTTAATCAATCAAAGCATGTATAATTATTAACAAAGAACTTTTACCATTTTATACGTAGATTATTGATTTCGTTGCTGAAAAAACATAGGATTGGTTTTTGACGGTTTCATCGAAATTATTTTTTTTTCCTTGCAAGAAATTGTCCAAATTTTGAAAAAAAAAAGATACCGAACAAATTACCAATTTCTTGGAGCAAGCCCCGGACGGAAAGCATGGTGGGTATCAGAGACATTCCAACCGGAGATTGCTCTAATTTAGCAAACATCTGTGGCGGTGTACGGGTTATTCAGTTGTTCACTTATAAACTCCTTGGGTTAATAAAACGATAGTACCTGGGCGACCTAGCCTAGCTCGGTTCTTTAAAAACATTTAAATTAAAATAAACTGTTAGGTTTTCCTTATAAATTAACATTTATTATCATAAAAAAAAATTAAAAAAGTATATCTCTTGCTGTCACTCGGATTCGAACTGGGGTTACACAGATTTTCGAAGCAACTGATTTCCATCTGAGCTATTTTTGCTTTGACAGCGTCGGCGAAATTTAATTTTATATTCTAGCTATATTTTATCTTTATTTATTTATTTATTATTTATTTATTTTAGGGTCGTCGACATGACAATACACTAGTAAATATATAAAAAGTAGGACTATTATGATTCATTATAGATGTAGTCATATTTATAGACAACCACGGCATGCTCCAACAGTTAATTAAATATTCATAAAGTAAATATTAAACTATTTTACATATTTAAAGATTTGACGTAATAATCTTTGCCTGAAAACTCAGTTAAAAAAAATCTATGAATAAAATCTAGCTAGATTGATTTATCGTCCCCGAAACTAGGTTACATACTAAGTTTACCGGGAATAGATGACGCCGTTTCCAAGATCCTGAATATATACAAATATAAAAATATACAAGAATTGCTCGTTTAAAGGTATAAGATAAGATTTCAAGTTTTCTATTTCATGATAAGAGAAATGTCAAAGAAAAAGCAAATGGTTCGAAAACAAATGAATCAAACATAAATACACATACAAAAATACACGCGCTAAAATTTGAAATAAATCTGAATTTGGAATTCGCAACCAAACGCAAAATATTTGAAATCAAACTGGCCAGTTCGACAAAACGTCAATTACATATGTAAGGACGTAAGAGGTATTTAATATACTTGTTCTACGAAGGTATTATGCTCTAGCGAAATACACATTACTTAACTTACCTTTTTTGATAGCAGCCTCGACTGCGCAAAGGCCGATCGTACCCGTCGAACCAAATATAACGATCTTCGTCATGGCTAAAACAATATTTCTATTCTTATTAATCAGTAAATGTTGACAAATGTACGATTTGGAGTTTTTGGCGGGAATTTAGTCTGTCATGTAGTGGATTTTATATTTTATTCGTAATCTTGAGTTATTTCACTCTATATTTTGTAAATTTGGTGTTGTTTTACGTAATATAGTTAGTTTATTGTGCCTAAGTGGAGTGAATGGAAAATAATACCACGGAGCATGAAATTCTGTGATGCGACAAAAACTCCCTGGAAGGTTCTAATAAGGGATCCATCATCTTGTTAGAATATTGACTCACATGACGCAATATTGACAATATTGAATATTATTGACTACGCGACAATGGCAGTAATAATCTGAAAGATTGATTGCCAAAAATAAAGTAAAAAAAAATGTACGATAATTTTGGTGCCAATAACGATAATTTACGTTATGATGAATTACAATGTGTCATTATCGTATGCAATTTTTTTGGCAAGAAACATAGTAGATTATTACTGCCATTGTCGATTAGGTGATAATAATATTACAAATTTCTTGTGTTGCTTTCAATATAAAGATGGTGGCCCCCTTGCTGGAACTTTCCAGGGGGTTTCTGCATCTCAAAATTCATGCCCCGTAGTATTATTTTCCATCCAAATCACTTCTGCACAATAACTAAACTATATTACGTAAATTGGCACCAATATTAGAACCAACCAAGATTATATTAAACCTATTACATGATATTGCAAGATCCCGCCAAAAACTCGAATCTATTTTTACACCTCAGATAAAAAATAAGATAACCACAGATAATTCAATACGCTAATTGCATAATTATACACTATTATTTCTTATTATCGTTTGTTTGTATTTATATATTATTCTATAATATTAGGAAGGTCAAGTGAAGTACAGTACAAGGATCTTTGTGATCAGAACTTGTACTATAACAAGGTGAAGGAATCGGTCACGACCGCTCAAGCTCTAATAAAAAATAAAGAAAAATAATTTTTCGCTTTTACTTATTTTGTTTACAAGTCCGTGGTTTGTATTCAAATGACATTTATTTTTCTTCTGCAGACTCTTGGTCCGCACTTTTTTTTTGCTTTCCTTTAATTTCTTGTATATGTCAAATATCGTATCTGTGAAAAACTATTGGGTGTTTTTTTTATTATACTTATTATTTTATTTAACTAAACTATTTTAGGATAGATTTTTAATAATGTTATTGTTTGTATGGCGGTTGAATATTTTTATTTATGTTTATGGTCATCTCTAGGTTATAATGTACAATATCCCGTACTGAAGGGTCCACGGCTCGATGGATAAACCTAATACCTGTACGACTAATAGTCTGTGAACCTATCTGCATTGAACCTACATTGTCTATGGACACCAATGATATTATTAGCTGCTTTTTAATTATAATATCATTGGTTGACACGCGCGCTACATGACTAGAAAATTCCATACTTGAATCCTTAGTTACGGTAAAGAGTGGTTATTTTTTATCACTATTTTTTTATATATAAATCTCTTCTGTACGTGTGTATGTCGCTGAACCCTCCTAAACGGCTGGACCGATTTTGATGAAATTTTGTGTGCGTGTTCCAGTGGATCCGAAAATGGTTTAGATTCACAATTGGACGGTAGGTGGCGCTGCGGTTAAATTTTAGTATTTTTTATTATAAAGCTGGGACAACGTCCATCGGGCCCGCTAGAATATTATAAAACAAAGTCAACTGTCACATCTGTCTGTTTGTTCGCGATGAGCTCAAAAACTACTGAACAGATTCTCATGCAGTTTGCACCAGTAAATTAAGTGATTTATGATGAAAGTTTAGGTATATAATTTGTCAAGGTCTTTTTATTATCAGGGCAGTATAACGCCCAGCGGGAACGCTAGTAATATATATAGTTCTTCTGTTCGAGTGTATGTGAATGAACTTCTAAGTGGATGGAAGGATTTTAATGACATTTTTTATGAGTGTTCAGGTGGATTCAAGAAGGATTTAAATTCACATCTGGAACCAGTAGGTGGCGCTGCAGTTTAGATTTAGTATTTTTTTTATTATCAGGGCGGAATAACGTCCGCCGGGCCCGCGAGCATACCATATAAAGAGTAAATAAGGAGGACGCCTTATAATATGACGATTATTCGCAGATATGAAAGGACAATTGTTAATCGAAATTATAATATCGGTTCTATTCAAGTGCCTGTCCAATTGGTAACGAACCCATTCAGTATGAACTCTCAAGGGCTGGAATTTATTATTAACTAATCGTGGCTAATTGCAATCCCGTTTGAATATGTATAGGGATATTACGAGCTTACAGTTTTTATTATAAAATAACTGTGCCTTCGACTTTGTCCGCGTGAAATTTTATGTAAAAAAAAACTATACTAATATTATAAGTAGGTAAAGTTTGTGACGTTGTGAGTTTGTGACGTTGTGACGTTGTGAGTTTGTGACGCTGTAGGGGATAATCTCAGAAACTACTGATCCGATTTGAAAAATGCTTTCAATGTTATATAGCTTATTTATCGGGAAAGGTTATAGGCTATATATCATCACGTTAAGACCTATAAGAGCGGAGCATCAATGAAGAATGTTTCAAAATCGGGCATTTGGTTTCGTTAGCCCAAAGTAACTATTCCACGCGAACGAAGTCGCGGTTAAGGGCTAGTTAATTAATAAAGCCATCATTAAGTCCATTTACTTATTTTTCTCTCGTATTTAAGTCGCGTCGTCACTAGAATTGCAATAATTTTTGGAAGAACGAATCTATTTTAAAGAAAGAAAAAGTTACACGGAGTTATGCATTACCATTTTCCTGAAGAATTTTTATTATGAACCCAGCCAGTATTTTAGCACTGACGCGTGTTCATAAAAACAGACAGACAGAAAATTTTATTGCTTATTTCTGTACACCTCTAACAGTTTTTATCACGAAAATCGCTTTTTTTTTCGAAATGTCTTCGTTATTGACCCAGCAAGGTCTTAACAGCTTCACCGGACTACTAAGGCGAGCGCTTAAGGTACTCAGCCGATTTTATTTTGGCAACCAGCTCAAGAGTGCACGGCACATCTCGGCTTGGCTGTTGCCTGTTGCATGCAAAATCGCGACCTATCTTAGCTAACCTAGCTAACTATTCATATATGTATGAGTTGTTGAAACGTATATGTGTACCAAGCATACATGCCTCAACAACTCCTTCATATATTTATTATCGGAGTTTTTCAGTTCGATAAGGAAAAAAAAAAGTAAACCCTTCCACTTTCATGTGTAAGCGTGTAGGGCGTGCACGTGTGTGGGGGTGATCGCGTAGTGTTGTAGCAGTGTACATCACATATTTGTGTGTCACCGTATCGCGCAAGCAACGCACTCAAGGGCTCCCTACCGAGGGATCGAACCTAGGCTTGAGCCGCTGCCGTGGGAGGCCTAATCGGGTGTGCGGGAGCGAAATTAACCCCCAGACCACGGCGGCGTGATCTGTGGTTACGCGGGCGTGGGCGTGAGCACGCTCTGTTTCGAGGGATAGGCTGGTACTGATCGTTCGCTGACGTGATGAAATCAGGAGGGTCGGTGAAAATGCATCGCGGACGTCTTTTATAACGCGCGTCGTTAGGTACGGGTTCATAGTTTGCGGCGGATACCACTAATGGATTGGGTCGAAAATCGCAAAAGTACAGAAACTTTAGATTAACATTCTTATTATATGTATAGATATTCCATTACTTATTCCCGACGTTATTTACAATCCGTTAAATTTAAAAATATGTACTCATGGACACATTAGCAGCATACAAATACTTCTAATTTTATCTATATTATATCTCATGTAAACAAAATGAACTGCTGCTGTTGCCCGCAAATCTACTGGATATATTTGAAAGATCTTAGTTTAGTTTTTTAGAAGAGGGGCAAGCGGTGTGAAAAATGTTTTTTTTTTACATCATATAGGTGGTAAACGAACAGACGGGTCACCTGTTGTTAAGCGATCACCACCGTCCATAGACACTAGCAACCCCAGAGGAGTCGCAAGTACGTCACCAGCCTGTGTTAGAGGGAATGGAGCGAAAGGGGTTGGTGTTAGAGGAGAGATGGGTCTAATGACCACTGACCGAACGAAACGCAACAATGCAAGCATTGTTACTTCACGTCGATTTTGTGTCATTGTAAACGAAGTATGCTGTTATCGTCCATAATTCCTCTGTACATCATACATTATTAAGATAATAACGCAACGAAATTGAGTGTATCGACTAACTAGTACTAGTCATAAACGTAAACAATCCAAATTACATTTATTGTTAGTAAATCTGAATACATTTATAACTGTCTCCTACAATAATTTTCACTGACGTAGGAGGGAGAGACCCACATTATTTGCAGAAATCTAATAGCATCGCCAAAAGAAAGATTTCATTCGATTATCTTTTAAATTCAGAACACGTAACATTTAGTACTTCTGCTATATACCTAATCCCATCTTGTTCGATTGAATACATACAGCAGAATAAGATATGATAAAATTATGCAGCAACATGATCAAATTCGCTTTTTAAAGTTAACTTTTAAAGTAAACTTTTTATCTAAATACCACCATATACTAAGTTTATTATAAATTTCCAGTCCACATCAGACACGATACCCTAACACGAGTATCAAACCTTTATAATATTGTCATGTTATTATAGAAGATTGTGAAATTGTCATTTGTTATTGATTCAAGTGCTACGAGATACTGTCATTTTCGATTGCAGAATACACTTAAAAATTGATAAACGATAAATAAGTACCTACCATAAAGCTAGGGGTCAAAAAAAGGTACATAAGCGTGTTTTGATTTGATTATTGTTTGAAATAAGTATATAACACTGCTATAATTTTTTTTTTGTATCTCAATAGAGCATGCTTATTCTATATAAAATTATAACAGTAGTTCATACATGGGACTTCATTTTAACCATTATATGCGGCAAAATTACAAACGAAAGTAAAATTGTTTTGTCACTACCCAAAGTATATACTCATATTACCAGGAATAACGCGCATATGACGTAACTATGATTTATAATGAAAGGAAAAACTTTGATAACCAATATACAAGCTAAAAAAATTGTTAATTCATTTAATTTTAAAACAATTGACACACTCACCGGTTGTTGTCAAGCAATTTATCAGTAGAATTAGCGTGTGACCACACAAGAGACAGTTGAATATTCAATGAGAACTAAGAACTCGCTAATTCGTTTGATAAAATATAATTACATGATTAAATAAGATTTTACTATTGTTTGCCCTCTATGAGAATACTTCTCTATCTAGCAAATCAAATATACCTCATGTGTAAAAAAGAAATAACATTTACTTTGAAATTCAGGCCTTCTAAATTTAATCGCATAATATAGTGTTAATCAAAGCCGATATTGAAATCTACTAAATTGGAAGAATTTTGGTTTTTGTAAATATCGCTAAAAGGGTGAGTATAGTATGTCAAAATGTTAATTACACTACATTTTTATAGACCTTTCTTCATAAATGTATCATATCAATTAAGCATCCATAAAATAAATATAAGACTATATTTTTGAAGTGTATCACGAGAAACATTCATGAACTGGGCATATATGTACACAATTTTTTTTTTTTTTAATATTCAACAGGTACGCGCTTGGCCACAATCTCACCTGATGGTAAGTGACGACGAGGCCGACGATGTATCGCGCTTACCCACTAGGTGCCTATTCACTCTACGCTTGAAGACTTCCAAGTTATAAGATGTCGGGAAGATAGACGCCGGGAGTGAATTCCACTCCTTAGCTGTACGTATAATGAATGTGGAAGCAAATCGCTTCGTACGAATTGCGGGAATTTCAACCACGTAAGGGTGGAAACCCTCACGGCGTCTAGTCGTCCTCAGATGGAATGGGGATGGCGGAATTATATCATGCAATTCCTGTGCACGCTCTCCAAAGTGTAACCTATAAAACACTGAGAGACATGCTACTTTTCGTCGATGGTCTAAACTGAGCATTCTTTTATCCCACAGTGCTTCATCAACGACAAGCCGACGAGCACGACGCTCAATAGAATCAAGAGCGGCCAGCTGATATTTGGCTGATCCATCCCATAAGTGGCAGCAATATTCCACACATGAGCGTACTTGAGCTAGATACAGGGTACATATATGTAGTGTTGAAATCGTTTGTAAAACAAAATTTCAATTTTATTTCACTTTTTTTGATACAGTAAAATTTTATATCCTTTTGAACTCTACACATTACATGACTTTGAAGAACTTTTGAGATAATATTGTATATAATTGATTATAGGTTTAAGAATTCAAAAATTTGAATTATTTTTCATTTTTATTACATTTTCCATCTTAGAAGTTAGGAATGCAGAAAAATTCAGATGTGGTATGAAAACAGAAAAAAAATATAAGGAATATTTTCTAAAACACCTTTAAAGATAAATACTAACTTTGGATGTTACAAATAATAAAGTAAAATTTTGTTTTTATAGTCGTAAATAACAAGGGATTAAAATGTAGTATTTTGTAGAATATTATTATTTCGTTAAATTATATTCTAATTTTATAGAAGTATTTAGTAGTATAGAAGTTTTTTGTTTGTGAGCTTGCCACACATAAATGACATTTCAAATATTTTAGAATTTGACGTTATTTATGCTATTGTCAAAAAATATAATCGTATAATAGGATTGTTGATATTTTTTAAAATATCGGATTTTCGATATATCGATATCTATGAAAATATCAATTTCGGACCTCGATATATTGGAAAAAAATATCGATATTTTGATATCGGCTATGTTAAAAAAAATGTAATTCAGCTTAATATTAATTTACAGTTTTTAATCCAGTATATTTGTACAGTTTATACCATATATGTTTTAAAATATAACAGTACAGTTCTAAGAGCCACTTACATAAACGTCATTCAAACATATTGATAATCGTCATCATTATTGTTTTATCTAAATAAGATAATTATGTGTACCGATATTTTTCAGTTCATCAGTTACCAAGTTTTTTTCAATAGTGGTAGTCTACTAGTTTCACTAGTAGAATAACATTTCGATGTCTGCGGGTTCGAACCCCAGTGTGTAATAATGAATTTTACAAAATTCGCGTACACTTACTAATTTAAATTGGTAATAGTATCGTCTGACGGTCAAGGAAAACCCCGTGAGATAACCTGAGCCTGAGAAATGTTCTGGTAGTATTACTATATGTGAGAAAACATACAATTGTGGTTTTCTCAGAGTTTGAAATTGCCAATATGCCGTGGGCTAGTGTGGTGATTATGTCCATACCTTCTTTCAGGAAAAGGTCTGTAGCCCTGCAGTGGCTCTCTTACAGGCTGATGGTAATGAATATTTTTCAGCAAGAGATTTTTAAAATACTATTTACTTCATATGTTCAGCTGTTTCGCTAGGTACTATGATTACTACTAGCCTGCTTCATATTCATTGATCCAAAACGTGGCAGCGTAGACAATAATGGAAGGAATAGGATAAATGCAGGATGCACGAAATGGAGATGTTCAGGTTATGCGATCCACGAATGCCCGTGAAACTCACGGGGAAGGCATATAAAATTGTTATAAGACAGTCATACTGCATGTATCTGAGTGCTAGGTTACAAAAGAAACGGATGAGAAAAAACTATACGCGGCAGACCTGCGATTGTTAAGATGTATGGTGTAACTAGAAGTGATAGAATAAAAACGTATCAGATAAAGTTTAAAAACATCACCAGTGACAGAGAAGCTGAGAAATTATAGGTTAGCATGATACAGGCATGTCGTAAAGAGAGATGAAAGACTTATAACTAGAATAATTTTAAGTATAAAGGTGAATAGATACAAAAGTAGAGGAAACCGAAAAAAGTATGGATACTTTAAAAATAACATATGTAATAGGTGTGAATTCTGAGATTATATCTGACTGAGGAGACTGGAAAAGAAAAACATAATGTATCGATTCTACCTAGGTGGAATATGGATAAGAAAATGATTATGAATAAAAAAATATCGACCGCCGATATCCATATTATAATATGAAAATATCGATATATCGCCCAAAAAATATTACTAAAAATATCGATATTTTAAGATAAAAATATCGATATTTCGAATTATCGATACTTTATCAACAGTCCTATCGTGTAATATAAAGCGTTTGGTTTCTTACAACAGTAATTTTTGTTTCACGGTGTAAATTTATAAATAAAAATATATAATGTTCTGTTTTTCTACATTTCTACACGGAAAATATATAAATAATTTTGAACTACGTCATAAATATCTCTAGTGATTAAAATTAAATCATCAGCGGGCATCATCGATATCTTTATTGTCGTATTGCAAATTACATAATAAGACGCTATAACCTCAAAATTCCACATGTAAACATGAATAATATGACAGCAATAGTAATTTTATAAATCTATTGGATATACTTAATTCTAACAATTATTTTATTATTAATTTAATAAGTATGGGAGATACAGAAGATTACTTTCCTCGTGGTGGAAAGAAACCACAAATTACACATTTCAAGCAGACTTCAAATGTAAATACCTTAAAGATCTAATAAAACTAATTTTAATGCTAAGATGAATTTTACAGTTGCTTCTTAGTTTTTAGGAGTTCAAGAAAAGGGTGAAAAGAAGAGGAAGAAGTTGAAAAAGAAATCAGAGGGCGACGATGGATACTTATCGGACGATGGGGAACTGTATCAGTTTACACGAGAAAACATAATAAGTTTATCTTATAAAGTACGTACTCAGTTATTTATCAGGCCTTTATTAGATGCATAGTTCTGAAATGTTCCAAGATAGGTGTATACGTTGGCGTGACAAAAAAAGGCGGTTCAAAATTCGTAAGCGCGTGTCTAAGAAAATTTATCTGCTTTCGATAGAGGAACTAAAATGTTGGCTTGACTTCTACTATCAATGTAGGCAGATAATATTTTAAGAAGCTCAGCAACTGTGTCTTGTAAAAACTTGCATATTCTATATTCAGTACAGTGTATCGGGACTTGCAAAGCCCCGCCACCGCAGTCCGCAATGTTTTTTTTTTATCTCACAATACTACTGACCTAGCACGGTCTGAACAGCTTCACCGAACCATGTCCGTAATGCTTGTTCAGACGTGTAAAGAAAAATTAATTAACTAGTCACTTTTTTTTCAAAAACTATTGATTTGGAGTTGGAACTTAGCTGCAACACAAATTTCCATAGTTAGATATAATCTTCATATTTATTGTCCACTTTTGGAAATATGGTAGTAATGTAGTTGCAGGGAGTCCACTGGAACCAGCTAACTTTTGAAAGTGCTCTCTTAAAAAAAAAGGTCTGGAAACTTCTGTTAAAGAAGCAACACAACACCTACCACCAAGCAGCAGCAGTGGTCTGTTGTGGGCCAAACTTTACATTATAAACTTTCATGTTGACACTGTATGTTTTTCACCAATTAGACATCTTTCTAAGTAGCCTAAACTTAAAATATTATGCCACAAAAATAAATTGTTTTTGAGGAAATATTTTTTTATTATAAGTCCTGTTTAGTTTATAAATTTCACAATACAGCTTAATTTATTGAAATGCATAATATAATTTATTTAAAAGAGTCTCTTCAATTATTAGAGAAAAATAATTTTATTCATTTTTGAGAGGACCCTCCATCTTACCAGTAAAAAAGTAAACAAAGCTCTAATTCATATATAATGTATTGGCATAATTTTTCCAAATTCTCTTGCAAGCTTCTCTATCACTTTGTAAAAAAATATAAAATTAATACATATAATAGATATTGCTAACTTGACACTCAAACCCTTATAACCAGCTTGTCACTTAAAGTAAGTGAGACTTATATCTACCTACCCCTTTGTTGCTTACATAGTTTTTTTTTTTTTTTTTTTTTTCGAAATGACTATGCTATTTACCCAGCAAGGCCTTAACAGCTTCACCGGACTACTAGAGCAAGCGCTTAAGGCACTCAGCCGATATTATTTTGGCAACCAGCTCAAGGGTGCACGGCACACCTTAGCTTGGCTGTTGCCTGTTGCATGCAAAATCGCCACCTATCTTAGCTAACCTAGCTAATTATTCATATATGTATAAGTTGTTGAAACGTATTATGTGTACCAAGCATACACGCCTCAACAACTCCTCCATATATTTTTATCGGAAAATTGAGAGTTTTTCAGTTCGATAAGCGAAAAAAGTAAACCCTTCAACTTTCATGTGTAAGCGTGTAGGCGTACACGTGTGTGGGAGTGATCGTGTAGTGTTGTAGAAGTGATATATATTTGTATGTTACCGTATCGCGCAAGCAACGCACTCAAGGGCTCCCTACCGAGGGATAGAACCTAGGCTTGAGCCGCTGCCGTGGGAGGCCTAATCGGGTGCTTGCATAGTACTTACAGGGATGTTGACGTGTTTGTTATATACAGAGTGTCAAGCAAGTATAGTAATGATGTTTCAGAGTATGAAACCTGGATTACTCATTCTCGGTAGAGTACAATATGTACTGGAGACAAGGGTAATGGTGATGTTGCCAGGAAGAATGATAGGTAATATAATGGCTTGCCATGTCAGTGAGCCATACAATAAAGTGCTGGAGGCTTATGTGAATGATAAGGTATTTATATTAAGTATAGGGTTTTAGGTTAAACCTTCTATATTTGGAATCAACATAGATGTAGAAACAAATGAATATCATATTTACAAATAAGCATGAAAATTATAGTCCCAATATGACATTCTATACATATAAAAATGCATGTAAAAATAATGTTAACGACATCTTAAAAAAAATATTTAAACTATGCTTTGTAGTGAGCTCTTAAAACATGATAAACTTACATATATTCATAAGAGACTCAAAAAAAATGCCTTTTTTTATTTGGGATTACCCTAGTATATGTATAGATTATGTGAACTGCAATTCCATTTGATACCCCATGATGATGAACCCAATAGATTCATCCATGGGGCCGTGGACGCTCTGGTGTGGGACATTGTGGATTATAACCTAAAAATGGTTGTACATTATCAAAATGAAACCACCACAAAGGGCAATAACATCATAAAAAAATCCTTACTTAAATAATTAATAGTTAAATGAGACCATAAAAATAAACAAGTAAATATATTAAATAATGATAAATAAAAGAAAAAGATCACAGATAAGATTTTTTACTTTTTGATGTACACTACACAGTAAATAAAAGGAAAGCAAAAAAGGTGTGGACCAAGAGTCTGCAGAATAGAAGAAAGAAAAACCCATTGATGTAGTGATAAATATATAATAAATATTTTTTTTATTACTCAGATAGAGAAAGTAAGAGATCTCTCTCAGATGTTTCGCTCTGGACAGTACATAGCTTTGAAAGTCATTGAAGTGGAGGGTAATAATATAATGCTGTCAACCATGCCACAACATATCAACTCAGGAAAAAGACACTCTGATCTACGTAAAGGTAAGTAAATTATACGTCATATATATTGTTACATAATTTAAAATTTCCATAATTATTCATAATATAAGGTATATTAATATGATAAAAGCCCCTTGCTATTCAGTGGCAATGTCATGATATAAGTTTTGCAAGATAAGTGACATTTATCAGTGAGAGTTATTGTAAGGAGCTCCTTAAACCTTGGGCGAAGAAACTAAATTACTACTTGGTTACTGTATATTTAATTCTACACACTTCTCAACATATCACCTACCAGACAAGGCCCAATTCGGCTGCGACTCAAGCCTAGGCCCATACTCTTGGCATTGAGCCCTTGAGTATGCTGCTCCTGTGATACACTCACAAAATCCTACATCACTATGACAACATTACACTAATCACCTCCACTGCATGCACACATGCTTATAGATTAAAGAATGATAGTTTTTTTCCCTTATTGAACTGAAATAGTTTTAAAAATTATCCAACACAGAATACATACAAGAGTTGTTGAGGCATGTATGCTTGGTTCACATATATGTTTCAATAACTCATATAAGTATGAATATGTAGCTTAGCTTAAGTTAGCTCAGTTAAGTCTTGAATTGCATGAACTAGGGAACAGCACAAGCCCAGCTGTGCCAAGCACCCTTGAACTAGATGTCTAAATTAAAGTGGCTGAGTGTCTTAAGCATTCGCCTTAGTAGTCCGGTGAAGCTGTAGAGGCCTAGCTAGGCCAAAAGTGTCAGATCGAAAAAAAAAATTCGTTATATGTATATCTCTGATTATTTGTACATTTCGCTTCTGCATTATCTATATATCTACAAATGTAATTTTTAAAGAAAGTCCTTATCAAGCCTTTTTATCAGTCACTCATTTATACATATTTTTTTATTATTCCATACTCTATAATAATAATAATTGTAACTGACAATCAATAATTTAGCATTTCAATACGTTTCCTATTCCGTCAATGTAGATTTGACCCTTTCAGGATTTTATTTGGAGTTCCACTCTAGACAGGTTTTCTCTAAATCAGATTTAAGTTTGGATTTGCTTTCAGGTGCTATATTCCAGGCAGCTGTATCATCAGTCGAGGATCACGGCTACGTAATGGACATAGGAATTGAAAATATTAGAGCTTTTCTGCCTAAAACTGAAGCTAATCCTGAAATGGAACTCGGTATGCATGTTGTTTATAGCTTAAAATTTAGGACAAAAAAATTCTATGCCGCCTAACTGTGCCTAAATGATTATACTTTTCACATTAATTTGATATGGGATTTTTCACTTTTAAGACTTTTTATGTTATCTTCCAGACATTGGTATGGTTATTTGGTGCACTGTGAAGTCGGTGACTTCACCATCAGACAGTAGCATCGTGACCCTCTCCTCAACTTTATCGTCGTTACAGGAAGCGATGGTTCGAAGGAAATGCGACTCACCCCTACTGCCAGGCACCGCGGTCCAGTTCACTGTAGATGCGGTAAACTTGTACATCTAAACATATAAAGACAGTGTCATGATTTTTGTCTACCAAAAACTCTGAAACTACTCAACCGATCTTCAAGAAACGTTGATATATCTATAATAAGCCTACAGACAGA
>JACEII010000081.1:582168-598323 GCA_014332785.1 Antheraea mylitta | reverse complement strand
GTCACCTGATGTTAAGTGATCATCACTGTCCATAGACACTTGCAACACCACGAAAGTCGCAATTGCGATTCTAGCCTGTTTTCGGGGAGGGTGAGAGTGGGGGGAGGAAGGGAAAAGGAGAGGGTGAAGGTGAGGAGAGGTGGGCCTCTGGCGCTCTCACTGACCCAACGAAACGCAACAATGCAAGCACTGTTACTTCACGTCAGTTTTCTGTAAGAGGGTGGTACAAGACAACCCATTCATGTTGAAACCAGTAATAGCTTCAGGGTGGCTCTACAACCTAGAAAAAACTAAGCATTTGCTTACAAAATTAGATTAATGTATATAATGCTTTGCAGGAATCTCAACAGAAGACCCTAGAGGAAGCCCTTCAGATGAACGACACCTTCAAAGTGCACTCCAAACTACTGGATATATATGTTGAGACGGGCAAACAGCAAGAGTTGTCCACGTTAGTGGATCTCATGCTTAGGAAATATAAACGCAATCCTCAGACTTATATCGCATGTGGAAGTGCCTGCTTCAGTCTTAGCCTATTAGAGAAAGCGAGGCATGTCATGCAGAAGGCTATAGCCGTGTTGGAGAAGAAGGAACGTAAGTTGATATTGTTCGTGGTTTATGACATTAGTAGGTATTATTAGAATAGAATATACAACACATTTTTTTTTAGAATTTACTACACATTCTTGCTAAATCTTATTCAAGAAAATCATAAAGCATATCTTCAAGTAACATTTACTCTTTGTTTCATTAAAATCGGTTCAGGAGTTTTTGGGCGGGATTTTAGTTTGTCATGCAGTGGATTTTATGTTTTATTCATAATCTTGTGTTATTTGACTCTATATTGTGTTAATTTGGTGGTGTTTTACGTAATATAGTTAGTTTGTTGTGCATAAGTGAAGTGAATGGAAAATAATACAACGGAGCATGAAATTCTGAGATGCCACAAAAACTCCCTGGAAGGTTCTAGCAAGGGATCCACCTTCTTGTTAGAATATTGATTCACGTGATGCTTAATATTGAAATGATCGTACGACGCTTGTGATATTATTGACTACGTGACAATGGCAGTAATAATCGGAAAGACTGATTGCCAAAAATAAAGTTAAAAAATATTCGGTTCTGTATATCAAAAGTGTTTGTAATTTTAATGAGGACATGACTTAACGAGAGAAAAGTGGATAAATAAATTGACTTAATACATTCAAATGACTTTATTCATCGTTGTTTTCTTACATAAGGCTTCAAGTGAACGAATTAGCGGTTAAAGCTAGCTATAAATACATTTTAAAACATAAATGTTGTAATAATTGTTTCAGATGTGTCAGTCCTGGTACAGTTCGCGTTACTGGAACGATCTCACGGGAACACCGAGAGGGCGGAGGCGTTGTTCGAGCAAGTTCTCGCTATCTACCCGCAGCGGGTAGACGTCTGCTCCACGTATATCGATATGCTGTGTAAAATCGCCGACATCGATCGTATCAGGTATCGATTCTTATTACTTACTAGGTTTATAATACATGGTTAAACAGGTTGCAAATATTTCATCATATGTTATCAGACTGGTTAAAGTAAAAATATACCCGAGATTAAAAATTTGCCAACATGATGCAACGAGATACTGTGATTTTGGAAGTTTAATATCTGAAGAATATCTATCGGTTATTTTGGCGAGATCTTGGTATGCCATGTAATGGATTATAAAATTTATTCATAATCTTGTGTTATTTCACTGTATATTTTATAATATTCATGATTTTACTCTTAATATAGTTTTATTTGACTGACTTGACACAAAAATTCATTGGATTTTTCTAATAAGAGGGCCACCATCTTGTTAGTTCATTGAAATGATCTATTTTTTTTTTTCGAAATGACAACGCTCTTGACCTGGAAAGGTCCTTACAGCTTCACCGAACTACCGAGGCGAGCGCTGAGGGCACTCAGCCGATTTGGGATGCTTGGGCGACTAACTCAAGGGTGCACGGCACACCTCGGCTTGGGCTGTCGCCTGTTTTGTGCAAAAATTGCGACCTATCTGAGCTAACCTAAGCTAAGCTATCTAAATATACGTATGTGGGTTATTGAAACATGCATGTGTACCAAGCATGCGTGCCTCAACAACTCCTATATGTATTTTGTGTCGGAAAAAATCCTCTAAACTATATAGGATAGGATAAGGAAAAATAAGGGTAGAACTCTTTGTCTTTTATTTCTATGAAAAAGAAAAACAGCGTGTAAGCTTGCACGTGTGTATAGGTGATGTTGTAACAGTGATTTAAGGTTTTGTGTCACTGTATCGCGTAAGCAGCGTACTCATGGGCTCTACGCCAAGGGAACGGACCTAGGCTTGAGCCGCTGCCGAGGGGGGCCTAATCTGGTGTGCGGCAGTGAAATTTACCACCAGACCACGGCGGCGTGATCTGTGGTTACGCGAGCTTGGGCGTGAACACGCTCTGTTTGAAGAGAGAGGCTGGTACTGATCGTTCGCTGACGTGATTGAATCAGGAGGGTCGGTAAAAATGTGTCGCGGTCGTCTTCTATACTGCGCAGCGTTGGGTACGGGTTCATCGTTCGCGGCAGATACCACTAACGGGCTGGGATGATTCGCGGCTTTTTCGAAATAACTACCTGTAAGTGATTTTATATACTCTCAGACAGAAGGCATCTCCAGGTCCTGTGGAGATCCTTATTCCGGACGTACCATGGACCTCCGATGATTTTACGTAGGGCTCAGTTCTGGAGAACCTGCAACTTTTGAATACAATTTCTGCGCATGTGCAAAGACCGAACAACCGTACGTCATAATCGGACGGAAAATGATCACATGAAAATTGTAATATCAATACCAACTCGACAATGGTTGTCAAAAATAAAATATAATAAATATGTCTAACAGTTTTTGTAGAACTGTTAATATGGGAGTGATGAATATAAAATTTAGTACCTGATAATTTCGATTATAGTTTTGTCTTTTTGTTTTGTTTTTTTTTTTTTTTTTACATTTTTGTTTTTTTTTTTTTTTTCTATACAGACAAGTGATGGAACGTATGACGTCACATAAATTGCCAGCACGAAAAATGAAAGTTCTGTACAAGAAATGGGTTGAAGTCGAGGAGAAAATGGGAGACGAAGAGCACGTTAAAAAAATTCGTCAACGCGCCTTGGATTTTGTGGAGAAAGCAAAGTTTTAAACAATAAATTTATTTGAAATTGTACTTTTATTTTATTAAAACTAGTATAAGTTGTACAACAAATTATTGACTACTAAATCTTACGTATAATACGCACATATTATATAGTATAATTAAGTACAAGTCTCTTGAAGATCTCCAATGAACTTACATTTTATTATTTAATTGGATTTTTTAAAGAACAATATTTTAAAACAAAGTTTTACAAATGCTTAGATTTTCATATTGAAAAGAGAGTCTATAAATACTTACACATATATGTTTTTTTCGTTGTAACTACGTTATTATTAATGACGTTATCACTTTTCGGCATCGGTGGGGGTGGAGGAGGCTGTGACACTGTATTACTATTTATTGGCACTGAAATTTGAATCTTATCACTAGTCACAGAGGACTTAACAATACTTGATAAAGCACTACCATAAATAGACACTGGAGCGCAATCAATATAACCTAATTTTGCATAAAAATTCTCCTGACCCTTAGTTGCTAAATGTACCATTTTTAACTTTAATACAGTTCTACAGTACTCTTCGGCTGATGTCATCAGGTAAGTTCCTAATTTTTTTCCTCGCATAGCTCTGCTAATGACTACAGTTTCTATGAAGCAGCTCTCAGGTTTGCTTGGTATGGGAGTTAACTTGCAATGTCCTAATAAATGATTTTGGTCATTCGTTAAAATTAAGCTTGTCGGTAATTCGTCACGTGACGCCTGTAATGACATCATTCTTGCAGTCTCACTCCGCGGCCATTCATCATTTATAAGTTCACAGCACGCCTTTAAATATTGTGGATGCTTATGTAGCAGTAACACATGTAGATTTTCTAATTCCATTCTTGATTCTATAATAAATAAGAATTATAGTACTGTTAAACATCACTATTGTTAAACAAATCAAATGATAGGCCCACTTTTGTAAAAACCATATATATTATGTGGAGTGCGAAGTGAAAAATATACATTTGTATTAATTTAAGAGAATACCACTAACTTAAATCTAAAACTAAGAGGTAGATACGTGTATATAAATTAGTTTAAAAATATATTTCGTATTATAGTACTTTTTGGTATAAATTACATTTATGTAATAGCAACATTTGTAATGTCAAATTGACAGGGTTATGATTTTTGTTTATAGGTTATATTGCAAGTATATTTGCATATTTTCACAATAATTCATTACAGTTAACAATATAATACATACTATTCCATAGTTTAAAGTCTTACCAAGAATTCGGTGATCATATCTGTTGATTTAATTCACTTTAGCAGTGTATACGTGATTTTTTCTAGCAGCATTTTGAAGTGTACGTAAGTGCTGAGTAAGAGGTTCGTACCAAACTAATAATCTATTTATAACATAACTGTCACAGTTTTTTAAAGTAATGCATACATGTTTAACTTGATCTGTATAATTTTAGCATGCAAGTATAATATGAATTAGTTAATTGGTAAAATGAATAAAGATGAGTCGAAAACTCAAAAATATTACCATTCTGAATAATAAAACATGTAACGACATCTCCTTTACTTTATTTTGTATATTTTATTTAATGAATATTTTTCCTCGTTATTACACGTTTTTTAATTCTTAAGAATTGTATCTTTATTTTCTTTTTGTACTAAAAAAATATTAATAGACATGCTTAGTTCTATTTTCATTAATATTATGTAAACTTAGTCTTATTAATTACATTAGGCGAAACGAAAGAGAATTAATTAATTATAGAAATCAAACTAGATAAACCAATATAGACATTATTATAAACATCTGAATTTAGTCTTTATTAGTTAAATAAACTTGTATGTCCAAGATATTTTAAAAGAATTATATTTTGTAATGTATTAATTAAAAAATCAACTAATATATATTTCTAAGTCTTTACTAATTTGAATGTGAGTTAGAATATTTTGTATGATGTTTATAGATAATCATGGATGATAGTGATGATCTACCAACACTGTCAGCAGAAACATTTGCCGCTTTACAAGAATTCTATTCAGAACAGAAGAGGCGAGAAGAAATACTTGCGAAGTTGGAAGCAGATGACCAATTAAAAGAAAACATATTGTTTGATGAAAATTGGGTAATGGAAGATAAAACCATTCTTATATTTTGTATTCCACAGTTACAACTATTTGTCAACCGGATCTCATCCTTCATCACCTTCTTCAACTTTGCTAAAAGTTCTTGAAGAAATCCTAGAGTACCTTGTAAAGTATTTACAAAAACCAAGTTCTAGCACTTTAGGTAAATAAGTCATTAGTGCACGTCATTTAAAGAAAAAAAAGACTTATTTTGAATAGAAGTTAGTAGTTTTAATGTAATTTTAGTAAAACGGACAATAAAAAGAAATTTACAAATTTGCTTATAACATTTCTTGTCTATTTTACTAATGTTTATATCATATTGTAAAAATTAACAGAAAATCCTTATAAAAGATGTCTGTGTTCAGCAAAATTTTTGTGAGAGTTAAAAATCGACTAAAATCCATACTAGAAGAGCATAGTGAGAATTTTTAAGCATATACAATATTTAAATGGAATATTACTTGCATTTCTACATACAAAAAAAAAATTACTTGACAAAAGTAATTTACTACAGTGATTGTTATTTAGTAAAGATGTTAGTAAGTACAATTATTTCAAAACATATATTGTTAATAACATTTTTTTAAATAAAAATCCTTACATTTTCAGCAACTCAGCCAGTTTTGGTATGATGAAGTGACTGTCCAGTCCCTGGTGAAGGTTATAAGTGAAACTGTTGCTGATGGTGGGAGGATTGCATTGATTTCCTGCCCAACCTTATTTGTTCCTGTTAAAAGACAAATTGGCAACAGAGCTCAAGGTATATTTTTTTATAAGATATATGTAAACAGAAATGCAAGACGCACACCTGATTAGGCCTCCCATGGCAGCGGCTCAAGCCTAGGTTCGATCCCTGGGTAGGAAGCCCTTGAGTGCGTTGCTTGCGTGATACGGTGACACACAAATATACATCACCGCTACAACACTACACGATCACCCCCACACATGTGCACGCCTATACACTTACACATGAAAGTGGAAGGGTTTACTTTTTTCCCTTATCGAACTGAAACTCTCTCAATCTTCCGATAATAAATATATGGAGGAGTTGTTGAGGCGTGTATGCTTGGTACACATATATGTTTCAACAACTCGTACATATATGAATAGTTAGCTAGGTTAGCTAAGATAGGTCGCGATTTTGCATGCAACAGGCAACAGCCAAGCCAAGGTGTGCCGTGCACCCTTGAGCTGGTTGCCAAAATAAAATCGGCTGAGTGCCTTAAGCGCTCGCCTTAGTAGTCCAGTGAAGCTGTTAAGACCTTGCTGGGTCAATAGCATAGACAGTTCGAAAAAAAAAAAGGACTGCAAGACATTGCTTCTTATGTTATAACATGATGCCAGTTTGTAAAAATTCTATTCCTGAACCAAGAGGTTCTTAAGAGAAGATACAGATATTATGATGATACCAGCTTAAAACATATTAGTTATTTAAAACACTGATAAACTTAAAGTGTCATATTTTACCTCATACAGTGGTTATTGGTTAAGCATATTACTTTCAGCATGTTCAGATTTTTCAGCATTTTACTTCACTGACAGCAGGTAGTATTGCCAAAATAGGTTAGTAAAGTACATAATATCTGAAAAGTTTGTTCAAAATCACTTTAATTATATAATCAATTTAGGCCTAAGAAGGCTCTTATGAATGTCAAAACTACCACCGGTTCGGAAAACAACCCAGTCATTGAGAAAAACTGGCAAGAAACTCGATCTGGTCTATCTTTTTAACAAATATATATAATATTCAGAAATACATGTCAGAAACGTTTTAATAGATGCACAGAGATGAGTCAATTCCAGACATCACTATCGTTCACATATTGATCCACTAGACAACCCATGAGACCAAACCCTCTGGACATGGCGCTTAAATTCACAATTCGGTAAATCGGAAATATCCTTTGGAACTTTGTTATAGAACCGTACACTGTTTCCCAAAAAACGATTACTCATTTTACTAATTCTAAAACATGGGACAACCAATTTGTCACAGTTCGTAGTATTTAGATTATGCTGGCCTTTTACAAAATCAAAATAAAAAAAAAAAATTATGAACCTATGAACATCAAATTAATATTCCATCAGTCAAACTTCTTTATTGCTTTATTATTATTCATGTGTTATTTATTACTTAAAAGCTTTCTTTATGAATTTCTTGTAGGGAAAGAAAATCTTCTGAATATCTTCCTATACATATGGGTTTGGTTTATTTATATTATCATTATGAAACATCAGAAACTGAGTGTGCAGACCAGTTAAATATCATTCACGGCAATCCATAGCTATCCATGATGATGATTGGTCCGACCGGTTTCGGCCATGGCGACCACTTTGACCCCTAAACTTATAAGCGGGGCTGGTGTGCTCGAAGATGGCTTATGTAGCCTATCTTCGTGGCGAAACTTCGTGAACATTGAGGACACGTGAGTACGCCGTTCTCAAAATGATATGTTATGGCAGCAGGAGGGCGAGCCTTTAACTGGTCGCGTTTGGTGTCAAGGTCAGCTTTACGCTGAGCCTCGAACTCGCGTACTTGGCTGTTTACCAAACTGCGCCATTCTGGCCGTTGTGCTGCCAAACTTTCCCAACAAGAGGGCTCTATATTGCATCTCTTCATATGACGCTATATCCATATATATATATATATATATATATTCATAGATAGAAAATAAACCACAGAGTTAATCATATTGTTACTGTTGAAGACCGCATTGTAGCTGGGCTATAGGATATTGTAAATAGTGTCTACTATAGTCCAAAGGTTACAACCGAGTGTAAGAAACTAAAAGCTTGGCTTTAGCAATCTTTCTTGGTTTATAACCATGTCTAATTTTACATCCTATTTTTGATTTTCTATGTACTTCAATACAAGAGTTATGCATTTATGGAGAAATAATCAATTTTTTAAGGCTTTTTTCTAATGTCTGCCTATTGGCCAATTTTAGTGGAATATCTGTCGCCAGGCGCCTATAAGGGATCACAGCTGCTGTAACTATGTTTAGCATGCTACCATTTTGGTGCAAATAGTCACTGAAAAATAAGTTTCTTCTATTTCTGGAGTATTTGAAGCCCTTAGTTTCCTCATAACTGCGTTCTTACTGCAGACAATTTTTTTTCCAGTCTCTCTCCTAGAATACGATAGAAGATTCGAAGTCCACGCTCCAGATTTTATCTTCTACGATTATAATTTGCCAGAGAAACTACCGCCAGAGATTTTGCATTCATATGACTTGGTCATGGCAGATCCACCATTCTTATCCGAAGAATGCATAATGAAGACCTCGCAGACAATACGGTTGTTGGCCAAAGACAAGATGGTGGTGTGTACGGGAGCTGTAATGAAGGAAAATGTGGAAGGGTTGTTGGGTTTAAAGCAGTGCCAGTTTCAACCACGTCATAGAAACAATTTGGCCAATGAGTTTTCTTGTTACGCTAATTTTGATTTAGACAGTATATTAAGGTGATATAGTGAAAGTTTAGAATAAACTTTATCATGAAGTAAACTCGGTTGGAAATAGTTGTGCAGCGAATTCCCTGCGCTGTTCTTTATTCAAAAGCTTTGATACAAGGCTTCACCTGTCCATTATTTTTTTTTACAGGGAGATGTAAAATTATATGTATGTAATAAAAATCGTTAATTGTTTTGGTAATGTTTTTTATTTCTATACAATACAACATAAAAATAGTAATAACAAGGTGCACTGAAAATATAAAACAAAATAGATTTCAAGACGAAGATCGAATTGTGTAGCAACTACCGATAGCCAGATTATTCATCGCCGGTCGCCGCTGTCATGCCGGCCATAATGACGAAAGTCACCCGGTACTGGATATGCACATGCTGATCCCGAAAAGCGACACGCAGAAGCGAGTCACTATGATGGGCTTTTTCGCCATATGCATGGTGGTTGCGACCCAGTCGGACTGTAAAACCCTACCACCCCGCTATCGCCATTGCCTCGTTCGTTATTCAGCAGGGTGCACCACGTGCAGGTGAGGTTGGCTTGGGAGTCTGAAGTCTTAAGATGTTACTCGACACCCCTTACACCCCAATTTTTAAACAATAATTTCAACTTGTAGTAAAAGTTAATATTGATCAACTATTAAAGGTTAATTGTCTTCATTAAAACACTATTATTTATTAAACACCTATAGTTTTAGGAAGTATAAATGCTAAAGACACAGCAGGCACAGACAGAATTGAACCATCGAGGGTAGAGGCTAGGCTGTCGCTAGTATGTCTTATGATCTCACAGAGATAAATGTAGATTAATGGCTACACTCACAACAGGAAGCTTAGACGATATTGTTAGGGACATACGCTACTTATAAGTATCTCAGTATCTGCTATAGTAAAAAATAATAATATTCATTTATTGAACAATTGTTTATACAACCTGACATGTTGTCATAGTGACAAATTTATATTTTTTGATATTAATAATTTTATATTGACTAGAGATCATTTATTCCTTCCCTAAAATATAAACGAGAAATAGCTACATTGATAGCTTATAATGTAAATAGGTTAGATGACTCAGCAGCATCATGTAATTTAGCTAATAGCAATAATATTTTTTAAAACAATAAATAAGACAAAGGAGCAGCACTACATCTCATTATATCATCTAAATATTAATCGCTTCTCCGCCAAAATATTAGATATAGATCTATTGTTACAGAAACAGAGACTAGATATATTATGTTTCACTGAAACTTCGCTCACACCAGATAAAATGTTATTTAATGTACCTTATTTTTCCACAGTCAATGTATTTAATCGAACAATCACTGCCGGTGGTGGTTGTATTATATCAATTAAAAATAATTTAAAATTTAAAGACCGGAGAGATACATAGTCTCTTAATTGACCGTGTTTCTGAAATGACCTGTGCAGAGATGGGGGAATGAATTATTTTATGTGTTTATAGATCACCGTCATAAAATTTTTCTCATTTTTGACAAAAGATGGAGGAAATATTAATAAGAATATCTTATATTGAAAAACGAGTTTTAGTTTGTGGTGACTTTAATGTAGATACTTTGAGTACGTCGCCAGAGGTCACTATGTTCACATCATTATTTAGGTCTTTTAATCTGGATCCTAGCTTTGATGAGCCAACAAGAATCACATCTCAGACTAGTACTTGCATAGATAACATCTTTACTGACTTTGAAATCATTGGCGGTAGTATTATTACTCGGATACGGTCTGATCATAAAGGATTTGTTGGAATAATTTGAAAAAAGCCAAGCGTTCATTGTAAAAAAACAACCAGACTTACATTCAAAAGCAGATTAGATCACTTAAATTCCAACATTGTAGAAAGATTATCTACCAAGATTTAATAATCAAGGCGCGAATGAGGAGTATAATAGCTTGTTTAACATCATAGGACTGAATTTAAGAAACATTGCCCAAGAAAAGTTATTAATGTAAAACAAAAATATAGTTTTACTGAATGGGCTACTCCAGGAATTTAAAAAGTAGAAATCTACTATACGATCTATATTATAAAAGATCATTAACAAGCAATGAATTCTTTCATGCTTATGTCAGAAATTATTCAAATATTTTTAAACGCGTTTGTGTAGCTGCAAAAGCAAAATTTTTAGGAAATAAAGTTCTTGGATCTATTAATAAGACCAAGACTGTCTGGCATATTATAAATAAAGAATTAATGAAAAACAATGTAAATGATAATTTGCATGATCTCAATGTCGACGGAGTACATATTTCAAATAGTTCAAAGGTAGTAACTGTTTTCCAAGATTATTTTACTAACATACCATTACAGGTAACTAAAAATATTAACTTCATCAGCCCATGTTGCAGCATCGTTACTAAAAAATCTGAGTGCATCTATAAATTAAAAATTTAATTTCACGTTAATTAGCGAAGATGATATAATAAGGACTTTTAAGCTATTAAGCATGAAACATACCGAAGACATTTGGGGAATGTCGGTAATAGTAGTACAATCCTTAATTATCAATATTTCACCATATTTGGCTAATATATTTAATCAGTGTATAGCAGAAGGAATCTTCCCTAATTTAAAGAAAATAAGTAAAGTGGTTATTTTGTTTAATCAGGCTGTAGAAGTGATATTAGAAATTATAGACAAGGCAATATCTATACTGCCATCCTTAAGCAAAATTTTTGAGAAGATTAACTTAAGCAATTAGCAGAATATTTTAACGCACAGAAGATTCTAGATGATCTACAGTTTGGTTTCACTAAATCAAAATCAACTACTGACGCTGGTGTAACGCTACTTAGTCATATTTTTCGAGCTTGGGAGGGGTCACAAGATGCTATTGGTGTGTTTTGTGATTTGTCTAAGGCCTTTGACTGCGTTGCGTTGTATTTTTGATAATTTGATGTCCGCAAAAACTTAGATATGCTGGATGAAGTAAAAGACCAACATAATTTAAATACTAGAAACTGCAACAAGTTGGTCATTTCATGCTTCAGGCTCACTAAGTCCAATAACAGTTTTTTAGGTAATAATGTTAGGTTTTATAACAAAATCCCAAAACAGGTTACCGATTTGACGGATAGTAAGTTCAAGAACCACGTCAAGCGGGTTTTAATATCTAAAGGCTTATTATAGGGTGGACCAGTATGTGAACGTGCATCCACTAAAAACTTTGTAACTATTTATGCTTTGTGAAAATATGAACAGATAAACCAGATCGAGTTTCTTGCCGGTTCTTCTCGATGACTGGATTGTTTTCCAAACCGGTGGTAGCTATGACTTTCATAAGCGCCTAAATTGAATAAAGGATATTTTGATTTGATTTGACAAGGTTAACGAAAATAAGATTTATTTTGAAATGGGTAAAAATTTATAAAAATAAAACAAAAGATTATGTAAAACATTCCGCATTTTATTGTTCTCCTTAAGTAAAAAAAAACAGCAATTTTCGTATTACATACATTAAATTATTCGGAATAACAGTTTGAATTCTTTGAATGTTATAAAACATAACTCACTTTTCTCAACAATAAACTTCGTACAGTGGAAGCTTGTTTATTTAAAAAGAAATATTAAAAAAAAAACGAAAATAGTTAACATTTTTTTTATCGATCTGACTACGTTATTGACCTAGCAAGGTCTTAACAGCTTCACCGGACTACCATAGTTAACAAGATAAACGCAATTCCACTGCATTCAGATATTTTTTCAATAAGACCTCCAATGCAATTCAAATTGGATCTTATAGATTCTCTTGACACTATTAGAGCCCTGTTACAATGATGCAGCGATAGCTACACCCCTGGGTAGTGCACAGTTTCGAGTCAAATGCTTAACAGATACTATGCATAAAAATAAATTATATCTGTCTTACAAATATAATTTATTCGAGCCCAAGAAGTAACGTATACGTATTGCTTGTGTAGTCACATTTTATATACAACTTCAAACACTCGAGAGACAAAAATTGGGATAGGTTTTTTTTTAATGAAAACGCTGTTGACCTGGAAAGGTCTTTACAGCTTCACTGAACTACACAATTGGGATACGAATAAGAGAAGCGCCCACTATAATGCTTGCGTATACCGGGACGAAGTTTTAACTATGGTCACACTAAACGCAGATGTAGGAAGGCATTGCCGTAAGCTATGAACTATTGAGTTGTGTGACAATAATCACAGCACACTAATTGGGCTCATCCTTATTTTTACGCATATCAAAGTAGTTTAGCGGACGCTAATTACAAGTTATTTTGACCGTGTGAGGGGTGACAGTGGTGAATTCATACCGACGTTATAAGAAGTTATAGTTTGTAAGTTAGGGATGTATGAGGTAGTCTATGAAATTACTGATGTGATTTTAAATATCCATTCACTTATTCACTATGTTACTTCTAAATTAAACTTATATTTTATATTGTAATCAACGTGTATGAGTTCTCAGGCGGTCTCTAGTACCATTATATTATGCTTTGATAAGTTAAATTTAACTATGGAATAGTAAAAAAATCGAAAGGAAATGTAAATTCACGACATTGAGCAATCGTGTATAGAGTGTCTATATGAGATTCAAACACATCAGACGCGGTTAATTTATTTCACAGCGAAAGCCAATCGATATACGAACGCGATGTGATGCGTTGAATAGGAAAAATACATTTATATTTATTAATTCTTAATTTATATATAGTAAATTACTGTTTTATGAGTTAATACATTTTAAATATCAACAATGACATTTGGGTAAATAATGAAACAGTTTTTAATCTTACATTTAATTGAATTAAATAGTTATTAAAGAATTTGCAACAGTTTATATATTTGTATGAAACGTACGTCAGAGAATTACAACGTGAGGTTGTCAAACTGTATCGAATATTCAATGCAATCAGTGAAAGAAAAAAAAACAAAAGCTCTTGCAAAGACATTATGTATTAGTAAACAATGCATTATTGCCTTAAACAGCAAGTTTATGCTTTACCTAGTTCCTAATACGATTTGTCTCGTGAAAACATTTTTTTCAAATTTGAGTAAAAATGTCTACATACATACAAAAATTACAAGAACTGTACTTGTATTCTTCGATACAACAATTGCTAATGTTTCTAACAAAACAAAAGTTACATCATTTTTCTACGAAAGAGGTACAATTGTCTTTAAATTAGTAAAGTAACAATAGAAACCAGAATAAGATAATAGCTATACTTCATATACATACAATATTATTCTATCTATATATTGGTCAAGAAATATTGTCAAATATACTTTGAAACACTTTCTATAAACACACGTTTGTACTAAAATATTTCAATATTTAAGTCACAAATATAGTCATATCATTCGAACAATCACACACAAGGATATATATAATAATTTCTCTGTTTATATTATATCAAATTATTTTTATAACATTCTATATGAATATGTATTTTTATAGGACGCTTATCTACAAGGCCGTTATATTATTAGTACCAAGTTTAATTAAAATAATTAAATTAACCAAAGAAATTGTAACAAATCCTTCTGTTAAATATATATATTTAATAAGTTCCTATTAATTGATTGTTTTAGCGAACCAGCATGCATGCGTAATAGCTTTCAGAGGCTTGGAAAGCACATAGAAGCGATGCTGTCGCCATTTACATACGGCCGTTTTATAAAACGCCACGTCCGTTATCTGCTGCCGCATGTTATAGTGGGTAAATCACACCCGGCTAATCTACATGGCGTATTTTGCAATCAAAGTCGATTATTAACACGCTTGGTGTTTTTAAAAATCAAAGCTGATCATAGATTACGCCAAGTGTATGTAAAGATCATAGTTGATAATATACTATGCCAAGTGTATTTAAAGATCAAAGTTGATTATTAAATACGCCAAGTGTATTTAAAGTTCAAAGTTGATTAACAAATATGCCAAGTGTATTTAAAGACAAAGTCGATTTTTACTTAATAAATAGAGTTAAATTAATATTGTAAACGAAATATTAATAGAGATAATTTTAAAGTAATTTAATAAAAAAAAAATCACAACCATAATATGGTATGATATCATCATACGAAAACGTGTCTTTTAACGCATATATCAGTTCTCTTTTCCGGTTAATTGTCAACTGAAATCGATTCCTCGTTTCTAACTCCACTCTCTTATTAATTTAATTTGATTTAAGCAATCTCTTATATAAACTATAATTATGTATAACTATTTATAAATGTTAATGTTATTTTTAACATAGATTATACTGAAGTTTATTCATAGGCTCATTAAATCCTTATTAATTTAGGCCTGTTTTATCAAATTATACAAATTAGATACCATTAGTCATTGTTTTCATAAAAAAAAATATAATAAATAATTATTTAAACGTATGCCGCCATCATTTATCTTTGGATAACAATAAAAATAAACGAAAAATTATTAAAATTTTATAAATATAAAATTTGTTGTAAACAGAAAAGAAACAAAGCTTTCTAACTTTCTCACCGTTTTGTAAAACAATCATAACGCGTGCGATATTGTTAATTATGCCTTTTTCAAGATTATAACAAATATAATTTGTGATACAAAAGGTGATGTGTTCCCGATTCTATCGACATTGATGCTATTAAACGTCACTATCTACGTAAATAATTAGTCACTAACATACATCGATAATTGTTGCAAATCGAAAGTATATAATTTAATTGTCTAAACAATTAGTAGTAGCTATCTGTGGTTATTTCTAGAAATTTATGGAACGAATGATATAACACATTCGATAGTGCTACGCAATAAGTCTTCTCGAGCGGCACTAACTTTTATACCCTGATCAATTAAGAACATTCCATCATTAAACATATAATACCGACGTATAACAATGAGTTGCCTGTTCGTGATTATTTCTAGAAATTTATTGAACGAATCTATATAATACATTCGATAGTGCTACGCAAGAAGTCTTCGCGAGCGACACTAAAATTATACCCTGATCGGTCAAGAACATCCCATCACGAGTAATTCATTCTTAACCATTATTCTCAACATTTGCCAGGATCGTCGTAAACAAATACTCTATATACGGGTTGGGATTGAAAATATATAAATAAAGAATGACTGTATGTGTATGAGTGCAATTTGATTTAAAACATACTAATAACACATACACGTTTAGATTTTTATTTTAAATTCATATTATATTTTAAATAAATTATACCTTTAATATATCACTATATTTGAACACATCACCTGAGTATCTACTTTATTGTAAATCTAATACATTAGTACCATTTCAATATCTATAAATTTGTAATTACCTATCTAATTCATTTAATTCTCTGTTTCGACAGAGAAATTTGTTTTTTTTTTTCGAACTCGCCACTTATAAAAATACACTATACACACTGTA
>JACEII010000081.1:550573-564213 GCA_014332785.1 Antheraea mylitta | reverse complement strand
AATTGTATTATAAAACGAACACCACTGTTTTCTGGAAGTATCGATTGGAAGTCAGGAGTGGTCCATTAAGCCATATAGTATGTATAGGAAAATATTTTTGTATGTTAAGTTATGTATAACTTACTTCATCCTCTTGTTCCTGTACTCTTCCCTCTCGTCTGCCGAGAGGGGATCCATCACCTCCTCGCGAGGAGTTCTCCGGAGTACCAGCTCGGACTTGCTTCTCTTGACGCCCTCCACGGGGGATGTTTCACCATCGCCTTCTGTACAGTCGAATAATATATCAAAACTAGCGTCTACCAGCGGTTCCGTCTGCATTTATAACTTTACTAACAATAATCTTTGTGTAATTATAAGGATACATTATCAAAAAAACAGCGGGCCCAGACTGGCTAAAAGTGGCTCAAAATAAAGAAAAATGGATGTCTTTGGAGGAGGCCTTTACCCAAACAGGGGTTTTTGCAAAAAAATAAATAAGACGATAGTCATAAGATCTTTTTTCTTATTATGATTATTGTGTAATAGTTATGTTCATGTTTAGTTTGTAAGAAATATAAGGCTTTTTTATTTTTTTATTTATTTATAATTATAAGGATTAATGCCGAGCACATCGAGACAGCACTATGGTGACAGGATTCTTTACCTAACTCTCTTATGGCCATCGTTATATTTTGTTATCCATTTAAATATCTTTAAAGAATAAGGAGATGTATTATCCTGATGAATACATTACATATACACGTTAATCTAAATTCGTCAATAGCTCATGCATGAAAAAGTAACGAACATCCATTCGATGTCACAAATTGACTCATTTATGTGTACAAAGAAATTAAAGCGAATGGCATATCTCTAATATTAAAAAAACAACCTTTTAGCAAACTACTTCTTGTATGTATGTCCTATCTAATCACCGAAACGGTTGGACAGATATTTACGAGACTTTCAATAGCACATAGCTGATTTTATTGAGGAGTAGCTTAAGCTTATGAGAAAAAAAGAATAGGATTTCGCCTAAATATAATAAACTAGAGAACCGTGACCGCCGTTTACACTAGACAGTATTTGTTTGCAAAATTCCACGGGGACAAAGTCGCGGGTAACAGCTACTTATATTAAGATTTTTTTTCATGTCTAGTAGAATAACTCCATCAATTTAGTATACACATTTACCTCTGACAGCTGTCGGACTGAGGTCTGAAGCGAGCGCGTGCCTTAACCCTAAATCCTGTGTTCCCAGCAGAGCCAGCTCAGCCTGCAGCCTCTCGATCTTCACTCGATGAGAGGCGACGGACTTCACGCGACCCTGGAGCTCCTCTTCTAGTTCCACTAATTCCTTTTTCTATTCAAGAAAATAATAAGAAACAAGATATTTATCTTCTAAGCTGTCCAAAACGATAAAGGTTTAGGCTCCATTGAAACGAATGTAGATCTCATGAGACACAAGTCAACAGACTCTTGGCAGCATAAGGTTTAAAAAAGCTTGATTTATCATAAAACTTGAAAAAAATATTTGTAATTTTTTTTATATGTTTTTTTTTTGTCTCTACTAAACTATAAAATTTACAATTTACGATATCTTGGTCTTAAAAAATGAGGTGAGAGTTTAACAGAAAAAATGGTCAGTTTTCATTACTCATCGAGACGAACCCGTCGATATGATTTATCTTTTCATCCCACATATTCTTACAAACACAGATAGTTACATTCGTTATTGATACAAAGAGAAGGGCGTCTTTTTCATTATTCTCATTCACAGATCAATCCACCTTTTAAAATAATCTATCGACATTAAAACCTGTCTGACATGATGCTTGAGTGTGCATTTCACGTTTACAGGGAAATGGCAATCTGTGTTAAGGTTTTCCGTTACATCGTGACTTATTCACCATTATCAACGGAAAGGGGGAAAAGTGGGGAGGGGAAATGTGGAGAAGTGGGGAGAGGAAATATGGAGAAGTGGGAAGGAGAAAGGGGAGAAGAGGGAAGAGAGAGAATCAGGAAAGGGGAGGACGATGAAAATGGGGGGGAGTTAGTTTAATTAACTCACATGTCTGTCTACGGTCTCCTTGATGCCGGACGCCGTCTCCGGCTCGCACTGGCGCAGCAGGTGCATGAGGCACTCGGTGCTGGTTTCCGAGGCAGGACTGTCCGGACTCGGGGTCGAACTCTGCAGACCGACCATCACTATGTATATACATACAGCCGATACTGATTTTGTATGCTGCACAATGCTGTACTTATTGGTTCTTTAATTTTCACTTCCGAATATGGTTTTTACCATCCAAATTTTAATTTCGAAATTCTCGAGTATTTTAAGTACCAAACAACAGACGTTAATAGCGAAGTTGATAAATTTTGTTAAACCGGAAAGTTTTAGTAATTTCTAAGAAAAAGAGTATCCTTCAACTCAAAGAATGCAACGTCTCAACATAGTGGGACTCAAATAAAATAATTCATTGTATTTGTTAGATATTGCTTCACAGTATACTTAATACGACATTTTTACAGTCAATTTTAAAATTCAAGTTTTAAGTGTCTTGGAGTTTTATATCCATTACATTTTTTTTAATTTAAGAGCTTTTATTGTAACGAATCTATCAACCCCTATTGTTCCCGATTCTTTTTAGGTTCACATGAATAGTCGTTGATGATATATCATTACCAGGCCATAGAAAACCTTGGCCTCATCCGAACAGGGTTCTCCCGAGACGCTATGATAAATATCTATGTTTTGACAACTAACACTTTGGGTGTTGTTCTTGGCACACTCCATCGTCAAGTGGTGCAAATCATAAAGACGCATACGTGGCAGTTGGGAAGTTTCGCATTTCTCATTACGTATACAAAAGCATATATATGTGTGAGTGTATGTGGAAGTTTTACTCATGAATTAGTAATGCATACAAACATTGTTATTACGTGTAAACCCTAAATCGTGTGCTATTTGTTTCCTATTTACGATAATAATATCAATTTCTTTTAGACTTCAGTTTTTTTTAATTAAAAAAAAAAAACAATTTGACTAAAAATAATTAATACATGTGATTGTGACGTTTGGAAGTTCCTACATGATTTTTAACTATTTTTTAAAAGTAAAATGAACAAAACAAGCCATGTAAAGGCAATTATATTATAACTAAGAAGCTTTTAATACGTTATAAGCTCATCAACACCGCTTTGTAAAAACTTGTTTAACTAGTATATTTTTGACAGCTGCCTAGTCAATCCGCTTGTATTTAGCGACTATTTCTTTCTCACCACCGATATCGACAATATTCCATCTTACTTCTACGTTCTATCTTAAACAGTTTGGCGTTACAATATTAATTTACGTATGTGTGCATTATTGTGCCATTTGTTTTGTCAAAATATCATACAAATAACGTATCTACAGCTTTTTACTTATAATATCATTGTGTAAAAGATCTAATTTTTTCTTAAATACAATTTGTTGATAACAATAAAAGAAAAATCGAAACTATTCAATCCAATTTATTTAAAATCTAACATGCAACACAAATATTAAAGAAGCCAAGGATCCATGCACATACCTCATCAAGAATGCAGCCCCGGGCCACCAGCTCCCGGATGCTACTCCTCACGAACTCATCCAGTTCAGACCGCTTGCCCTCCAGCTGGGATCGGAGAGCTGCCACGTGACCTTCCTCGTTTTCCGCCTAGTTATGGGGGAGGAGTGAGGGTGTAGCAACGAAAAATTAAGAAAAAGAAACTACCGCAATCATACAATCTATACTACAGTTTACCTTCATGTAATTCAAAATTGAAAGTCCATTTATGGCTTTTTTTAACGAGCATTACTTAAGCGATATAATAGAGAAAAAAAAAAACAATTTTTGTAGTTTTAGCTAGAACATAAATTAAAAATATGCATTCTATTTGTAAAAAAAAAACAATTATTAATATAGACAGACGGCATATGTACAAATGGCGCGACATGCAAAATAAGTCAAAATTCCATAAAAATATTAATGTATAAATTAAAAAACCATATTTATACGCTATAAAAGAGAATCAGTATAGATTGTTCAAATATTTAAAAAAATAAATAATTGAACGTGTCGACATTTTTTTATGGTAAGCAAATTAATGTAAATCTAGTAGCAATATCAAATGATTGAATTACTATAATTAGTATGATAATCAATCGCAAAAAAAGTGGATCGATTTACAAATATGCTACATAGAAAAATTAAGGAGCAGAAAATTGTACATTTTTTAACAAGTTTTTACTTGGCTCATAAAAAAAGCATTTTGAAGATACAAGACTGTAGTTGTTGAATCCCCTGCCTATTTTTTTTTTATCACAGAGTATATAGTAGTTTATTACGGATTATGAACGATTACAGTTACAAATGGAACGAATTATGAATGGCACGAGTTACAAAATATTCGCATGAAACTTATCCTGTAACTTTACATCCAAATTTGTTTTACCTTTAAATAAAAACCATAACGACAAAATCTACATAACAGATACTTTCAAAATCTCTCATCATTTAGGTATTTAGTAACTCTACAATAATTAAGTCACAGTATAATATTATTTAATATAATAGAGAAATTATCATATTTCTTTTGACTAATCAATTACCTTGGAGTATTAACAGGGTTTTTTAATGAATCACCATAACATAGGAAAATTTTAAGCATGTGTTTAACTTAGTGTTTTCAATAAAAAAATAAGGCTATCACAAAACCCAACCTCTTGTGCAATTAATTGGTGATTAACATCACTGAAATAGACATTAAAAATGGTAATAAATTACAATATTGAATACTATTCACTTCAAGATTGAAATTTTATTGATTATTAAACTAAATAATCAAATAAATATAGAATTATTGTCTTTTCAACGTTCGCGGAATTTACTAAGCTTACTACCACACTATATTTCACACTCTACCACAATATATTACAAAGAACAAACGCTTGTCTGCACACGAAAATGTATTGAAACTAAAATTATCTTGTGAGAAATACGAAAACAATCATTATTGTTTCGAATCGAGGGGAGTACGTCGAGTGCGCGTCCTTAACTATTTGCTCTCGAATCTAAATTAGATCATTATATACTTTATTGTTCAACTAGCCTCTGCCCGCGACTTCGCCCGCGATTACTTTGGACTAATAATAATACGCAGCGGAAGCTCTTAAACGAAAAAAAAAACGATATTTCGTCAATATAGTACACATTGAACAATGCTACTAGAACCAATTTCACTAAAGAATATTAGAAAGAGTACCAACATTTTTTTGATACAATTGAGTAATAATAAACAATTAGAAAAACTAACAGCTATAATGTACAATACATATAGAATAGAAAATATTAAGCCATTTATAAGTCTTGGCCGATATTTTTTCCCAACTGTATTTTACTAAGGTTAGAGCTTAAGGCACTTCGCCACTTCGCAACAAGCTCAAGGGTACCGAAGTGGCGGAACCTCTCCTTGGGCTGTAGCCTTGGAAACAACACCGCGAATCTGTCTAAACTAAACTAAGTTAGCAATTCATACATATAAGAATTCATGAGACACACATATGTACCGGCATGTATGCCTCACGTACCTGTATTTCGTATCTGAATATTTAACCTATATTCAGTCTGTCAACATTAATCAAATCTCATTCAAACATTGAGCATCATAAAAAAAGCGAGTGGAGCACAATGCCTATGATCGAAATGGAAAATATAATTTACATGAATGAGATAAAAAAAAATGATTAAAATCCAATGTTTAATGATAATGAAGACAACTAGCTCATGCAGAGACACTGACTGTCAATTATACTTTTGCATTTATTCATCTCACTGGAATTGTACCATACATTTTACTTTTTCTTTCCATCAACCCAGTATTTATTTTCGTCTTTTGTGGGTTATTATGTGAAAATCGATGGGAATAAAACATTATACTATAATTCAACTTTGGAATATTTTTTTAGGACAGTATAAATTGGATTCTATGAAACGAAAAATTGTAAGGAAAAAGAGAGCTATAAATGTATATACATATATAGATTTCAGGCTGTGAGAAAGCAAGATAGTATATTCTTAATGTACTTGAAATGAAACAAAGAGAGAAGCATACTTAAACTTAGTGAGTATCGCGCACCTTTAAAAATCATTCTGTGTTGTGTATTATCGACATCGTTAATGTATATTAAAATATTACAAAATAATATCGAAAACTAATATTTACAACCTTTAAATAAGTTTCACTTCCACCGCGTGTGAACTACACACAACTGTTTTATATCATATCGAATTATTAACGGCATAGAATCGAGTTCGAGAACCGGCGTTAAGGTATCGAGTTCTTTGTACAAAACAATGGATCAGCGATTATATATCGCATTACGTGTATTGGTAATTGGGAGTCTGATTGAAGGAGAAAGGGTTCGCTCAACCGTTGACCGAGTTAACATATGAATATACTAACTTTTGTAGGTGGCTTTCGACGGGTTTGGTCGTTAAAAATATGTTGTATTTAGTGACTTGTTATTAGAGCAATATCACTTAAATGGTACGATTAAACTATTGTAATTTAATGGAATTTTTTATTTTATCTGTAATACTATTTATTTATTCTACTACTAGCTATGCCCGCGACTTCGTCCGCGTGAAACTTTATATACAAAACAGTGACTAATAAAGTCATCAGAATGTATTAAGTCTAATTACTTATCCACTTTTCTTTACGTCTTCATACTTAAATCGCGTCGTCATTAAAATTACTATAACTTTTGATAGAGTCAACCGATTTTAATGAAACAAAGACTAAATATTACTCGAGGATATGCTTTATTATTTAGGTTTTATCGTGAAGTTTAGCATTAATGCGTATTCAAATAAACAGACAGACATTTCTAAAATGATTGAATTGTATTTTGTTACTTATTCTGAGACACCTGCCACAATATTATTACAAAAATATAAAAAGTAAAGACACATTGGATTTACATTCTTATTATATATACAGACTAGCGGGCCCGGCAGACGTTGTCCCGTTTTGGTAACAAGAAAAACCTTGACAAATTATATATCTGAACCTTCCTTATGAATCACTTTGTCTAATGGTGAAAACCGCATTAGGATCCGTTTAGTAGTTTTTGAGTTTATCGCGAACGGAAAGACAGACGTGACAGAGGACTTAGTTTATAATCTATACTAATATTATAAAGAGGTATAGTTTGTGAGTTTAATGTTGTAGGGGGTGATCTCAGGAATTACTGGTCCGATTTGAAAAATTATTTCAATGTTATATAGCTCATATATCGAGAATGGTTATAGGCTATATACTACCACGCTAAGACCAATAGGAGCGGAGCACCTATGAAGAAAGTTTCAAAATCGGGTTTTTTTTCCTTTTGAGAGCTTCCGCTGCGTGTTAGAAATAAAGAATATATTTATTCCACGCGAACGAAGTCGCGGGCAGAGACTAGTATGTTTATAAAATCTGATGGTATAATAGGAGGCACGTACGACAAAGTTAACTGGAGTTTCAATGTTGCTATCTCGTTACTATAGCATTAACATTGGTAATAACTTAGAATACGGGCGTTATCGTTAAGTGGCACTTTTTAAAACACAGTATATAAATATCAGGTACAAAAAACGAACGGTATATAGCGACAAAATATGTTAAATATTATACTTAGCAAATTTTACTTGAATTGAACATAATTGTTGTTTTTATCCGTAAACAGAGATTTTTTTTAAATATATCTGTGCCGGGAAAGGAGCAGACCAATAATGCAGAAAACAGAGATTCACTATTTTCATTATACTTCCAGAGAAAAAGTCCATGAAAAGGATAAGATTTTGGCAAGTAAGCTTTATAAAACAAACTGTGTTATATGGAAAGTGAATAGTAAAATTATTAAGTTTTCCGTTACGTGAAAGTTTTTATTGTAAGAAAATGGATGAAATTCGAGCATCGGAGGAAAACAAACTTCGTACAGAAAGTGCTTCAAGTGAAGGAAATTTATCTTGGGATGAGGGGCCGTTGAATATGCGCCCATATCTCGTTGAAGTCACTAGTTTTCGATTAATCACCGAGCAACGCCGAGTGCAGCTGGTGCATGGAGGGGCTGTCGTATGCGAATACTGCGTGTTATTAGCGTTTACGGAACAGCCTCACGCTGTAGAGGTTAAATCCCAGCTTTGAGCGTACTCCAGCAATTGCTGAGTCACGTAAATACCATTTTAAATGCTAAATGTATTGCATCAGAGTAAGCTATTTAGTATTGATTCTCGCAGATAATTCCAAATTAAATGTAGTGCCACAAGTCGGTGCCACGTGTTTCTAGCTCAGGATGAGTTTATGAAAATTTACAGCGGTTATTAAATAGTCGCCTAGATCATACACACAACTAATCTCCTTTGCTTTTAAATTTAGCAATGATACCAATTCTAAATATTTCTCATATCATGTTTCAAATGGTATGTAGTAGCCGAGATGTTACGTCATAAATAGATTTTATAATGTCTGGAAAAGAAATATGTATACGTTGATACAGGATAAATACCCCCATCCTTAGAATTTATGCTGAGCATATCGAGTTTATCATAATAAGCGCTAAAAGATATATCTACATATATGTATACTAGCCTGCCTCTGCCCGCGACTTCGTTCGCGTGGAATAGATACACTAACACCAACACTAACACGCAGCAGTTCTCAAAAGGAAAAAGCATCCCGATTTTGAAACATTTTACATCTGTGCTCCGTTCCTATTGGTCTTAGCGTGATGGTATATAGCCTATAACCATTCTCGATGAATAAGCTATATAACATTGAAAGAATTATTTAAATCGACCCAGTAGTTACTGAGATTACCCCCTACAACGCCACAACACCACAACGTCACAAACTCACAAACTTTACCTCTTTATAATATTAGTATAGATGCATAATAAAAAGAGGGAGGGGGGCGAATGAACATAATATATAAACTTCCTTGGGGACTGCCTCAGACGTAATCAGGGCAGAAGACTACTTTTCAAAGTATCTTGAATGATTTTCATATTAATACTTGTTCGGGCATAAATTCGTTGGGGGTAGCCAAAATTATTTTTATTTTTTTGACACATTGTTTGTCAACGTACAACCGGAGATGACGGGTCACTTTGCGCTTGTACGGCGGACCTGCACGGCGGCACTTGGTCGGAACCCGCGCTTAAATTCGGATTCACTACATACACGGCGGTCCGGGAATTGTGTTTTGTGATTTGTATACGAGTTACTTTGGATAACTGGTACTCTCACCATCGGCAACGGCGGCGATGACATATTATATCAGGTGAGTGAGCCTTTATCCCGATTATAAAGAAATACTTTCGGCATACATTTTCAAGGAGTATCTGCCTCCAGCCAATTTATATACAGTCCACTACCTAGGCTAGATACTCCGATCAGTGTGGGTGTGTTGGTTGCCAGCCCAATACTCAGTATTCGTATCCTTTTCAGTCAATCTCCAAAGACGAAGGTCTTCTATTACAAAAGGTTCTAATCTTGTTGCAAATGGCTCCAAGGACAATGTCTTCTATTTCTCGACTATATTTACTATCAAGAACAATAGGAAGGACTGAAATTATATTAAACTACAAATTTGAATCTGATATAGGCAACCAAAACATTCCAGTTGTCTCTAGTATGAAATACCTACATTTTTGTAATCAGAATACTGACTGGTCAAAATCAACTTGAGTTAGGCTCATTATCATCTGTCAATAAAGCAAGACCACTGAAGCTCTTATAACCGGCTAAAGACAGTTACTGTACGTTATTTGGATTTGGCTGCGACACTTTATTCACATCTATAACAAAACAGGAATGTTCCAGATTATGCAAAAAGTGTCACTATTGCCAGAAGATACTCAGTACTTATTTATGGCTATGTAATTTTTAGCAATCGAAGGGTATTGTGTCAATTTATGAAATGACATTTCTACACCGACAAGATCATTGGAGTATCTGGAAATACAGCAAGAAACTCATCACAACTTCGATTTCTTGCCCTGGATAAGATGATTAAACTCCGTCAGAACCTTAGCAGTTGGCAGTTGAACCTTCAAGCAGGCCCAAGGTCTCTTACAAGTTCTGAACAGCAGAGGAGACCATACTTTGTATTAAATTGTTCTATTCTTTCACAATAAATACATTTTCTTTAGAAATTTCATTTTGTAAAAAAAAAGTTTAGTTTCTTATGTATCTTAGTTTCTACATTATATTCTAATATTGTTCATTTCTGTTATTAAAAGAACTTATAAAGACAACAGCTATTATTTTTACATCATAGAACCCTAAAGATATTATTGTAAAAATAAATACAACGTTATAATGTGAAGAACCGTCCTAAAATTTAAATTAGTACATGTTGCTTAGACTTTTTTGATGAGTGTATCTAAACGTTTTACTAGTGCTCTGACTAGTTTATTTAATTTGCATAAGAACCGTATAAAACAGCTACTTTCAACTGTTATTAGTGATGTATTCGATGATAAAGTTTTCTCGAAAGATAGTAATGAGACTTTAACAGGTAGCTCTAGATCTGCATTTTTCTCAAAGTGGTAGTGTCCTTGGTATTGATAGTACTCAGAGAGTAAATTGTATTGACAATTGTACGTCTAATAATATTTGCTCTAAAGTAAATGATTGGCATGAGTACATAGAAAATTTTATCATTAAGAAATTAATCAATTATCTTTTTCTCGGTATGTTTTCAGTTACAAATTATTTATGTCTGAGATACGTCAGCTGACACTGATCAGTTTTGATATTGCATTACCAAGTCTAGTCTTACCTTATTGAAATTTAAAAATTAAAAATCTAACATGATAGATATATATTTAGTTAAAATAATAATCACATTGTTGCATTTTTCTACAAGCCACCAGGAGATAATAAACAGGTCTCTCATAATGTACTTCAGACGTCGAACGGAACACATAATATAAAATTTTTACTTGAAAATAAAATTTGTATAGTTTCCTTGTTTTTGGGTGTCTTAGTTAGTTCACAGAGTTGGCACAAGATGGCGGTAGTGAGGTGTGTCACGTGACGGGAAATGTCTAACGACCGGAAGTAAGGAAGTAAAGCGATGTACTCTCATAATGAACTTCAGACGTCTAGGAAACCATAATACAAAATTTATTTTCAGGTAAAATTTTTATAATATTCACTGTAGGAAATTAAAAAAAGCAGAGTACGAAAGTAACAAACAGTACAAAATATAAAAAAGAGGTTAGCAATCGAATGCGAGTATTCGAAAAAGGTATACAAATAGTGAGAAGCGAGTAACGAGTGAATCAGCGAACGAGGGATGAATGTACTCACGCAGCCGCGATGCGTGTCGCTCAGCGCTCTCAAGCGCTGCGTCCGCGCTGCGAGTTCCCGCTGACGACAGCGCAGCGCTCGCCTGCGATTGGTCCAGCCGCGCTCCAGCGCCCGCCAATCACCGGACAGCCGCCGGCACGCCGCCGCGTACTCGCGCTCCATCGCCTCACGCTCCTAACAATGAACAAACAACCCATACAATGACCATCTTGACTTTTTGACGGGATCTTGGAATTAATAGAAAACCGACGTACAGTTACAGTACTTGCATTATTGCGTTTCGTTCGGTAACTCAGAGCGCCGAAAGACCACTTCCCCTCCGAAACACAGGCTGGCAACACACTTGCGTCGCAAATGTGTATGGACGGTGATGTTCACTTAACATGAGATGACCTACCTTTCCGTTTGCCTCTTATATATTTTATTCATAATTCTAAGTGTTATTTGGTTTTATATTGTGTGATATTTGTGGTGTTTTACTTACTATAGTTTGGTTAGTGTCCACAAGTTAAATGTATTGAAAATAATACCACTGAGCATGGATTGGTCAATATCGGTTTTTTTGGTCAATAACGTAGAATATTTAACATTTTTAGTGCCAAACTATCTTTACCTGACATTCCTTTTAAGTCATTTAATACTTTGACAAGAAAAGCCAAAACTATCATAAGTAGTAAGTTCATTGTATCGAATAGTAGCAACAAATCCATTATATAGCATGTCATCGATGAATAAAATGTTCAATTTGTGATTTTGATGGGATTTTAGTCTGTCATGTAGTGTGATTTATATTTTATTCATAATCTTATGTTGTTTGACTCTATATTTTGTAAACTTGGTGGTGTTTTACGTAATATAGTTAGTTTATTGTGCATAAGTGAAATGAATGGAAAATAATACCACGGAGTATGAAATTCTGAGATGCCACAAAAACTCCCTGGAAGGTTCTAACAAGGGATCCACCGTCTTGTTAGAATATTGATTCACGCGACGCTTGATATTGAAGTGATTGTACGAAGCTCGTAATATTATTAAAAACGCGACAGAGACAGTAATAATCTGAAAGACTGATTGCTAAAATTGAAGTAAAAAAAAATGTTAAAATAGTCACAATATTGGAGCTGACCTCGTCGAGTTTCCTCTGAGCCTGCAGCAGCTCCTCCCTCTCCGCGTGCCAGCGCCTCTGCCTCTCCTCCTGCTGCAGCAGGAACTGCTGTCTCTCGCGCTCCAGCTCAGCGCGCTGGGCTTCTATCCTCTCGCACCGGATCTCGCTTTCCAGGTCTCTGTCCTCACAAGTACAACGTATCCCTTATATGCAGAGACTCATATATACCCTACTAGCTGAATTGGTCAAGCTTTGCTGTGGATCAGTTAGAAATTTAAAATAAAAAAACGTGGCGCCATCTATGAGATGTCTGTAACAGTCCTACATTTTTCTCTCAACAAACTAATTTTATGCGCCATCTATTCGAAACTGATGAATTTTACAATTAGTACCAATAATCAACATCGACAATAATGTAATTTGTAATTAAGGAATATGGGTAAGGTAACGATGTTTACTTAAAGGACATAATAAAAAAAAACGAATTTTTAATGTGTAATTTTGAGTGTAGTTAATCATTCGACATAATATAATTTGTGGGAAAGAGAAGTATCACAATGTATAAGTATACTGACGAGAGCGTGGCGCTGGTGTTGAGGTTCTCCGTGCTGGCGGCGAGGTCGGTGGTGGACCAGGAGAGGAGGGAGAGGCGCGACAGGTTCATGTTGGAGGCGCTGCCCTCCTGCCGCAGCTTGGCCGCCTCCGCCGGGTCGTTGTACCGAAACATGTTCGTGCGGCCCAGGAGCAGGATGCAACCTGACCATAACCCCACATACACATGTACACATTGGAGGTACCTATATCCTACATCGTCGCTATATCCGAAACTCGCTGTATCTAGAAATCGCTATATACAAAATGACAAAAAGTCATCTCTACATATAAATTATTACATTTCAAAATGAGCTAATTCCAATTTTAATCGTTCATATTTCATAATTTTATATTTTCTAAAGGTTTATAGTTTTTAATACACAGAGAACGAAATTCTAATTGTACCGTTTATAAGGTTAAATTTTTCTCATCAACAAAAATTTGAATATTTTAAAAAGTTACGTAAACTGATTAACAAGATGGTTTAATGAAAGTATTTTACTGACCCTACGTTTGGTAATTCTGGGCCTCGAGACCTCTAAGTGCCTCGAGGAAATTTCGGTACTATTTTTTT
>JACEII010000081.1:501483-550563 GCA_014332785.1 Antheraea mylitta | reverse complement strand
ACCCGCATTAATCAAGGCAAAGGGAGTCAAGGCTTTGACCGGGTTTTGGCGGCCTTTTCCCACCATCGAGTAAGATTTAACCCATGCTTCATTAAAATCAGTTAGCTCTATCAAAAGTTATTGCGACTGCGGTACTTAATTACAAGAAAAAAGTAGATATGTAAATGAACTTAATACATTCAATTGTTTTTTACATAAAGTTCCAAGCGGACGAATTGTTTTTTACATAAAGTTCCAAGCGGACGAATTGTTTTTTACATAAAGTTCCAAGCGGACGAAGTCTTGGATTCAGGTAGTTGTTTATAGAACAACAAATGCAGACAGAATCGTGGGCACAGTAACTATATAAATATAACTAAGTATGCTACTCACCGCAGCTATCATAATGGTCTTCGAGTTGCCACCTAAAGAGTCTTTCAGCAGCCAAGTGAGGACGGAATCTCGGTACGGTATGAACACTTTCTTGCTGCCTTTCTGATTACGGCCTGAAATTTAATTAGACATTAGTTTTTCATTGGTAATTAATTACCATCGTCATGTTGTCCTTCACCCTTATTCCACTTAAGTAGTATTGACAGGAATTTGAAATCACCAATACGTCGTGGGCTGGCATGGCCGATTATGTCCATACATTTCTTTCGGGAAGAGGCCTATGGCCATGCAGTGGATCTCTTACAGACTGATGTGGTGACTAGATATTATTGATGTATTTACATTTAACCAGTTTTCCTATTGAAGCAAACATCCAAACTCAGAACCCTATGAAGGAAAGCACTTTAGAATTCAACTAGCTACCATCCTCAAATACACAATAGCACTAGTATTATCCAAACTAATATTATAATTATGAAAGTATATTTGTGTGTCCATTTGTTGCCTTGTTTTAAATCAGACCTCTGAACTGATCGTTATAAAATTTGGCATAAATTTAAAGTCAAAATCAAAAATACTTCATTCGATTTAAGTCCTGAGGATGCGCTTATGAACGTCAAAGTTACCATCAGTTCGGACAAAAAACCCACTCATCGAGAAAAACTGGCAACAAACTCGATATGGATAACCTTTTCCAAGTATAAACATTTCTTTTTGTTGGATATAAAGAGAGGGGCGTCATTTCCCGACGTCACCATCGTTCATATATTGATCTACTCTATAATAACCTTTAGACATTAAAACCCGTTTGACATGGCACTTTACTCACTATCCGCCAAATCGGAAATGTGCTTTGGGACTTTTGTATAAAAGTCACGGAAGTAATCCAGCTATGAATAACTATATTCCATATATACTCACTTTCAACAGGTTGACTGGATTCTGCGAGGGCTGATATAACGGAGCCGAGGGTCACCAGGGATTTGTTGATATGAGCTCCTTCCACCAACCTCTGACCCGTCGCGCCTGTAGCGTCTGCGCGCTCACTATAATAAATCGATACGTCAGATAAACTATTTTTTTATAATTCACAAAAATCCGATCTGGTGTTAAATACCGACGTGGTCAAGATGGTAAACACAGTAAACCTCGAGGTGGTTGGCTCTCAATTGCGTGTGCCAGAACACATCAACAGGTGCTTGACGACAGATTTTCAACTTGAAGGTAGCTTGACAGACTGACTTAGAAAAAGCCCTACCACCTTACTATGGTTACACCAATAAGTTTTACTTCACCATAAACTCCAATTCAGATGCTAGTATTTGAACCTACGTTCATAATTTGGGTCTTCGAACACGAAATCAACTAAGCCATCATCGTTCCAAAAAGTTTCCTCATAAAAGTAGGTAATATCATTTTAAGGCGATATTTTCAAGAAAGAAAAAAATAGTGACTGAATAACGGCTTTACAACGACAATGAAAAAAAATTGAGCCGTCACGGGACGCCTGGCAGATGTGAAACATTGAAATTGTTCGAATCGAACGAGTCTCAAGTTCTCGAATTGCACTATAGGTAAGCGAGTTCAGTGCGGCAAGAGAGACTGCGCACAGTCGCTTGCGCATGGCATCACGTCGCCACGCCCACAAGCACGTTTACCCGCGCCTATAGATGTTTCACATCAAAAACTCATGTTTTCCAGAATTTTCATTATTATGGCCGACAGACTTCCTAATAGTATTGGATTAGACCTTAAGAGATGGATTGAAATATAAACTATCCGGCAAGTCGGTAAATTGGTTTGGGACTGTTATACAGCCTAATTAATACTGTTGTATTACCTAAAAAACTGTTACTGGTTTTACTGAATCTAAAACATGGAATGACCAACTTATCATTGCTTCAAGTATTTAAACTATATCGTTACTAAATCCAGTTTTATGTAAATTTATGCGAACATAAATAAGATTATCAAGAATTTAGTTAGACAAGAAGTCATAAAGTGGAAATTTAAGAGTTGAGATGAAAAGGGGGAAGTGTCGTGGGAGGATTTGAGTTTAAAAGGGGGAGAGGGGCAATCTTAATGGAAGAATTGAAAAATAAAAATGTATATATTGTGTCACCTCCCAGCTAGATCGACGAGGTGCACCTTGGAGACGGTCTCGCTGGGCATGTTGTTGTGCCGCAGGTAGCTCGCCTGCACGAACGTTATCGTGAATATTGCGTGCGAACGAGACGACACGTCGTTCATCTGTGTCGACGCGGTCGTGCGGTGCAGGTTACCGCGGTGCATGCACTCCTAATTTAAACAAATATAGTTTTTTTTTTCTAATAAATAATTACCTTATTCTTCTATGAAATCATCTATTTTTTTATTGAATCATCTGTATTCGAGATAAAACTAATTACTATAGATATACTACAGAGATAAACTTTTGCATTTCATTTAATGACACAAGATTTAGTTCGCGCTTTCATATGGACACTGTCTTTTAATGACGACACGGCGGTCGATCCGACATAATTCGATTAGTCACGTGTCCCAAATAATCAGTTGATTATTTGAGGACAGTTCGACAACTTGCTGTCGTTTTGTCATGTTGGTCGAAAACGGTGTGACGGGTCGACAAAATTTCCGTTAACAATTTACTTTTAGTAACACACATATGTTATGGACATTTTGGTGGAATCTTGGAATGTCATGGATTTTACATAGTATTCATAATCTTGTCTTATTTAACTCGTTTCGTTATTGTGCACAAGTGAAATGGATGGGCAATAATACCACAGATCATGAATTCTGACTTAACACTGGAAAGTTCTAACGAGAGGGCCACCATCTTATTAGATCATTGAAATGATAGCAAGAATGTAGTAAGAACATCACCTATGTCGACTATGGCAGAAATAATCTACTAGAAGATTAGTTGCCAAAAATAAAACAAAAGGAACACACATATGTTATAGTGGGATATTTAATGCAAAGTTGAAAATTAAACATACCCTCCATTGATTTTAATCCGCTTGTACTTTAGTCAGTATACAGTACTTTTATCATACAGGTATGGTACACTCATACCTGAGTGTATCGTCACAAAGTATTGTCTATGGTCACACTAAATGCAGATGTGGGAAGATATTGTCGTCATGCGTTACGAACAATGTACCAACGGTTTATTCGTACATCAAATAGTTTAGTGGACACTAATTTCTCTAAACTCATACTCTGTGAGTGCGTGAGTGTTCTAAGTACATGAAACACTAGTCAAAACGTCAAGTTTCATATATTTAGAATTGTTGGCTGTACGCCTTCGGATCTTTGACAATTCAAAATCCAAATCAAAATACTTTATTCAGTTTAGGCTCTCTAATAAGGCACTTATGGACAACAAAAACTTCCACCTATTCGGAAAACAACCCAGATATCGAGAAGAACCGGCAAGAAACTCGATCGGGTACATTTTTTTTCTTTGAATATTTTTTCTTTTATTTTTCTTTCTTTGAATTATTTATTATATAATTATTAAAATATCTATTTTTATTTTTATTACGTCATAAAAGAACGTGAAAAATTACCTGGATATCATCATAATCTGAGACGAGATGCTTCGAGAGATCCTGTACGTAGGGTCCGAGTTTCGGATGTTCCCGTACTCTAAGCGAGTGTCCTGCGTCGGTGGCGAGCAAGTCTTTCACTCTCTCGTTATATATCTCCAAGTAGCTGACCTCAGTGCGGTACGAGGCGCCCGACTCCTTGCCGGCTGCGACTCTCGAAAACAGGTGTCGGCATATCCGTGGTATTAGCCCTTGACATTCCTGTAAAATTATCATATTTTTATGTGTACTATCTTTCCTCTTAGTACATCATCATCATCAGCCTGTAAGAGACCCACTGCAGGGCTATAGACTAAGGATGTTAAAAAAATAATTGATTATTATTTTATTATAATCGATTTTTTATTATCGATGTTTATATTAATATTAATCGATTTTTTTAAAATCGATTATAAAATTACGCATTTAAATCGATTTTCATAAACATCTATGCGACCGATGAAAAAAAACTCAACATAAGTTCATTATTATTTACAATTGAAGAGTGAGCATAGTGAGATAATATAGTTGTAAAAATTTTAAATGTTTTCTAGCCGCAAAACAATTAAAAGCGGACGGCGAAAGTATTTTATAACGAAAAAGAATAATACCACAGTAATATGCATGTCCTGTTCAATAGAATGAAAATTTTTGTAGTGAAACTACAAATTTAAAAAGAATCCCACTACCTTACAAGTAACATGAGTTACTATATCTTATAATGATTGTTGTGGTTCTTATGACAGCCAAATACCGCTCTCTGTAAAATTAAAAATTTCAATAATACTAAAATGGTCTGTCATGCGGGTACAATGTACTTCAACATGTTCACTAAAAATGTCTTATGGTAAACTCGACATCGATAAGTTTACAAAACTATTAATTATTATTGAAATTATTAAATAAACAAATTCTATAATTTTAATTTTGTGAATAACACTATAAATATGAAAATTTAAAGAGAATTTTTTTAAGACAGTTTATATCAATTTAAAAGACAAGTTTTGAATTTCAAACTTAGAATTATTAATGTTGTCATTTTTTTAGGATGCTTATCATTTCATTTTTATTACGATATAATGTTTAATAGTGCTGAAAATTTCTATGGTATTTAGTTTCTATATTCTTTACCTTGAAAGTTTAAAGGAACATTCACTTTTATTTTGTTTTGAACTGGTTATTTTTGATACGTATCATTTTATTGGATTCTTAATCTGATAAATTGTTATTTTGAATGTTTAGGTTTATTATAGAAATATGGAAAGCATGTTTATTTTTAAATATTATAAAAATCGATTTTTCGCAGAAATCGATTATTTATTTCCAATAAAACCGATTTATGACAAATCGATTATTATTGAAAAAATAAAAATCGATTCCTAATTAATCGATTTTTTTCCATTAATCTCACATCCCTACTAGAGACCTCTTTTCGAAGGAAAGTATGACTATAATAACCGCGACATTCCACGACGTATTAGCGATTTCAAACTCTGAGAGATTCATAGTTCTATGTTTTCTCACATATAGTAGTCACACAAGAACATTCTTTTTTTTTTTTTTTTTTCTCGATCTGACTACGCTATTGACCTAGCAAGGTCTTAACAGCTTCACCGGACTACTAAGGCGAGCGCTTAAGGCACTCAGCCGATTTTATATTGGCAACCAGCTCAAGGGTGCACGGCACACCTCGGCATGGCTGTTGCCCGTTGCATACAAAATCGCGACCTATCTTAGCTAACCTAGCTAACTATTCATATATGTTTGAGTTGTTGAAACGTATATGTGTACCAAGCATATCCGCCTCAACAACTCCTCCATATATTTATTATCGGAAAATTGAGAGTTTTTCAGTTCGATAAGGGAAAAAAGTAAACCCTTCCACTTTCATGTGTAAGCGTGTAGGCGTGCACGTGTGTGGGGGTGATCGTGTAGTGTTGTAGCAGTGATGTATATTTGTGTGTCACCGTATCGCGCAAGCAACGCACTCAAGGGCTCCCTACCGAGGGATCGAACCTAGGCTTGAGCCGCTGCCGTGGGAGGCCTAATCGGGTGTGCGGGAGCGAAATTAACCCCCAGACCGCGGCGGCGCGATCTGTGGTTACGCGGGCGTGGGCGTGAGCACGCTCTGTTACGAGGGACAGGCTGGTACTGATCGTTCGCTGACGTGATATCGTCGGGAGGGTCGGTGAGAATGTGTCGCGGACGTCTTTTATAACGCCCAGCGTTGGGCACGGGTTCGTAATTCGCGGCGGATACCACTAACGGACTGGGATGAATCGCGGCTCGCTCGAAATAGCTATTTGTAAGTGATTTTATATACGCCCAGATAGACGGCATCTCCAGGTCCCTGTGGAGATCCGCCTTCCGGACGAACCAAGGAGCACCGGTGATTTTACGCAGAGCCCGGGTCTGCAAAACCTGAAGCGTATCTAGATTCTTCGCGTGGGCGAAAACTGGACAACTATACGTCATTACCGGACGAATACAGACTTTATATATTGTGAGCTTATGTCTGAGGGACAGTTTGCTCTTCTGACAGAGTAAATAATGGAGGCGACCCAAAACCATAGCGGCTTTGTCTCGCACTCTCTTAATATGAGGATCGAACGTTAAATGACGGTCTAAAGTGACGCCGAGATACTTGACCTCGGTGGTCCAAGGTATCTCAGAATCGTATAGCCTTATGGGCTTTAACTTGTTAACGCGATATCTAGGATCGAAGAATATCGCGGCACTCTTATCGGGGTTAATACCTATACGCCATCGAAGAAACCAGTCACCGAGCGTGCTAACGGCTTTTTCGATGCGATTCCTAAGGAATTTCGGCCGCCAGCCAGAGGCGTAGATAACTGTATCATCAGCATAACAACCTACCTCGACTCCCGGGAGCTTAGGTAGGTCGCTGATGAACAGGTTGAAGAGGGTGGGCGCGAGTATTGAGCCTTGTGGCACACCTGAGCGTATTGGACGGGGCGATGAGAGTTCGCCGTCTACTCTAAAACGGAAGGTTCTATCGGCTAGATAATCACGGATGATGTGAACTAACCTATCGGGTATACCGGTTTGATTTAGCTTGTATATGAGCCCTTTGTGCCAGACCTTATCGAAGGCCTTGGCGACATCGAAAAAGACTGCTATCGTGCGTTTCGGATTAGTGTTTTTCACGGGCGGATCCGGCTTCGGGTTCGGATCTTTATTAAAATTAGAAAAGATGTACTCCGTGAGGCGAAGTACTTGATCCGGACAAGAGTGTTTGGCGCGAAATCCAAACTGTTCAGGCGGTATTAAACTACTGTCGTTTATCGTGACCTGGAGACGGTTCAGAAGGAGCCGCTCGTAAAGTTTCCCTAGTGTATCAAGCAAACTAATCGGACGATAGCTATCGGGAAGCGTAGCTTTCTTGCCGGGCTTGTGAATTCCTATCACTACGGCCCTCTTCCAGACGGCTGGAAAATGACACTGGGACATGGCCGCATTGAAGATGCAGACCAATAGAGCTATGATGCGGTCAGGAAGGAGCTTCAGAACCTCGTTCCTGATCCCATCGGGACCTGGGGACTTCCTAGGCTTGAGACGCTTGATGGCGGCCGAAACTTCGTCAAACGTTATCGGGGTTAGGGTATCCGCCGGAGGAGACGCGAGTGCATGCTCTACGGCTGTTTCGGTAGACTCTATGATGGAAGGGTCAGTATTATCAGTGTTTGGCGAACACTGTTTCTCTAAGCTCGCGGCGAGACATTCTGCTTTGTCAGTGTTATCGAACGCGGGAGGCAACCCGGGGCCTCTATCGAGAGGGGGCATTGGGATGACCGCATCGGACTTAAACTTTCGCGTGAGGGTCCAGAATGCCAGGTGAGACGGCTGGAGATCCTCCAGAAACCTGTCCCACCTGTCACCCCGGATCTCAGAAATACGAGACTTAACTGCTTTCCGTAAGACACGTAAGCGTTCGCGGTTCTCAGCGGTCGGGTAAGCGTCGTGAGCACGAGTCGCGGCGTTCTTTTCCGTGATCAATGCTCTCACGTCATCAGGGAGTATAAAACGGCGTTCGTTCGCCGCTTGTACCTCTTTCGAGGTCTCCCTGACGGCGGTCTGGAGATAATCAACCAGGGAATCGATGGCCGAATCCGCGTCGACTTTAGACACCAACACGTCCGGAATCCTGTCTAAACTACTAGACGACGGACTATTTTTAAAATATTCACTAAGTTTCGCGTAATCGGCCACTCTGATCGGCGTCGGGCTAAAATCAGAGTTATGTCCTAACTGTAATAGAACCGGGCGATGATCCGAGTCGAGTTCGTGTATGACTGATATGAGTCGTACAGGAAGCGCGACATTTTTTAGTAAAGCTACATCTAAAACTGACGGTCGGCAGTGATCTTGATAGTGCGTGGGTTCCGGAGGGGCTATGACGTCAAAAGCAAGAGCCCCACCTAGTTCGTCGAGTATCCTCCCGTTACGAGAGGTACACGGACTGTTCCAGATGACGTTCCCGCAGTTGAGATCCCCCGCTATAATGACAGAATTACCTAAATTAAATAGCGCCTGCAGATCGGATTTGAGCAATACTTTGTTCGGTGGTAGGTACGCGGAGACAAGAATAATATCAGAGTGGCCCGTCATACCAACGCGGCATACTGACACTTCCATATGAGTTAGCGCGGGCGGATCTAAAGGCATGCAATACAACGAACGCCTGAAATAAATTAAGGTGCCACCCCCGCGGGTGACACGGTCGTTCCTGACTATACAGTAGTTCGCGATTCTCGGATTACGCATACTCGGTTTTAACATCGTTTCCTGGATGAGGAAAACGTCAATCTGTCTATCGCGCAAAAAGTCAACTACTAGATCGCGCTGTGACCGAAGGGATCTCGCATTGAAAAACGAGAGACATAGACCGCGTGGTTTTACTTTATTAAGACTCGTGAATTTTAAGACTTATTTAAAAGAGGGTGACCGGGCGATGCGCTGAATGGTGGCTCCGATAGCCGGGACGCGCGCTAGAGCAGTGAGGAGACCTAGCTCCTCTTCTACCTCGACGATGGCGTAGAAGGCGAGGACCTCCTTCATGTCGTGTTCGCGGAGTAAATGCTTCATCCAGTCGAATTTACCCGAGAGAGAAGATGATGAAGCATAAGCCGCCTGTGGCAGCGGCACCTGAGGCTTAGAAGAAGCCTGAGGCTGAGGCTGAGGTCGGGGTGCCCAGGGGGCCATAGGGGCCCGCCCAGGTTGAACCGCGCGCGGCACAGAAGGTGGCGAGCGCGGTGAGGTCATGGGCGCGGGCGCTACCGGGGCCCGGGAGGCGCCCGGCAGGCCCGGGAAGGCCTCCACGGACATGAGAGGTGGAGGCGCAGGGCGGACGGCGGCTACAGGCGCCCTGGGCGCCTGCCTCGCCTGGCGGGGACGCTGTGTGCGCGGCGCGCGGGGACAGCCGCGATAATTCGCAGGGTGACCCGCGTTTCCGCAGAGCACACAGCTGGGAGGATCGGGAGTGCCAGGACTGCGCGCGCACTCCTTCGTGGCGTGGTCTCCCAGGCACTTGACGCACCTGGGGCGAAGATGGCAGTTCTTTGCCGAGTGCCCATAGCACTGGCAGTTATGGCACTGCGACGGAATATGGGTCTTGCGTGGGGGCTCAACGGTGACGCCGTTGAGGTCGCACACAGATGTGAGCGAAAAGATGGCCTTGCCCTCCTGCGACCGGTCGAGGAGAACAAGCACCATGTTGTAGGGAGCGCGGGTGCGTGGGTGGTACATGCGATGTACCTCACGCACGGGAAAGTTCTTCTCCTTAAGGGAGAGGGTGACATCCTCGACCGAGATTTCGGCCGGGACACGGCGAAGCACGACACGGAGGAGGCGCTCACAAGAACATTCCTCGGGTTCAATTTCCCCACGATGTTTTCCTTCACCGTCAGCCGATAGTGTTACCAAATTAAATTAGTAAATGTACTCGAATTCTGAAAAAGTCGTTGGTACTTGCCGGAGTTCACAGGTAAAAGACCACCAAGCCTTGTACACATACAACGTATAAATACCTCTAATTTTAAAGTATTTTTATACCTGGCTGCCGTCAGATGCAATACAAGTTTAACGAGCTATAAAAAAAATACAACTAGTATGGATTACAATTAATTACAACACACACAGACGTCTGTCGATGAAATTATTATCTATACATATAATAAAAATGAAGTGTCTGTATGTAACAGCAAAATAAAAAATTTTCACTGATTGGGTACGCAAGTATACATGCTTCTGATAACAAAAATGCAATTTTGAAATTTTTTGTCGGTCTGTCTGGCTGTCTGTTTGTTCCGGGTAATCTCCGAATCGGCTGGACCGATTTTGACGGGGAATTCACTGGCAGATAGCTGAAATTACAGCGGGTGACATAGTAGTACTCTAAATTAGACTAAGTGTTAACAGCGGCTTTATCCACAATGCTATCTCCAAAACGGTTGGACTATATTTCACGAAACTTCACCAACAGATAGTGGACATCATAACAAGTGCTTCAGTCTATTTTAATTTAGACTAGCTGTTAACCGTGGCTTTGCCCGTAATAGTATCTCCAAAACAGACTGATCTTAGAGAAACTTTCATTTGCAGATAGCTGGCCTTATAATAAGTAATTTAATACTATTATACCAGCTGGTAACCGTGGCTTCGCCCGTAGGGCTGTCTCTAAAACGGTTAGACAAATCTTCACGAGACTTTCACTAGCAGATAGCAGACCTTATATAAGGTAATTTAGGCAATTTTGATTTATACTAGCTATTAACCGTGACTTTACCCACAGTGGTTTCTCCATAATGGTTACACCGATGTTCAAGGGACTTTCACTGGTAGATAGCGAACTTTATAAAAAGTAATTAAGGCAATTTTAGTTTATACTAGCTGTTAACCATGGTTTCGCCCGCAGTGCTATCTCCTAAACGGTAAGACCAATCGTTACGAGAGTTTCACTGGCACATATCTGACCTTATAAAGAGTAATTTAGGTAATTTTAAATTTATACTAGTTGTTAACCGTGGCTTTGCTCACAGTGCTTTCTCCAAAACGGTTAGACCTGTTTTCGCGGGACTTTCACTGGTAGATGGTGAACCTTATAAAAAGTAATTGAGGTTATTCTGTTTTAGACTAGCAGTTACCCGCGACTTTGTCTGCATTAGCAAGATTTCAAATCATTCTTTATTTTTAATTCAAGAAATAATTATCAGCATATTGTTTGCAATTCGACATTAACACTACATTCGACAATTCGATATTACAATAAGATTTTAAACCATAAACGTATTACGTAAAGAGTTACATAATAAAATTTCTTGCAGAACATGGTGAGTTAAGGTTCCAAATATGTTGCTGATGATAAACCTCCTTTAATACACTGTTAGTATTTACATATCTAATGTATACGCTGCATATTACTTTCAGTAGCGTGTGTGTCGTATTTACAATTGTTTTAAAGAGCATTTCCATAACTGTACAAGGTCTCACAAATTTATATTTCTTTAATACCATTTTTAAAAACGTGTGCGGAGCTGCAGGTAAATCTAGTATTTATATTAATACATTTTACTATATCTTCTATCAACTTATGAAACATGAATTATATAAAAAACAACAGTGATTTGAAATGATCACACTTTTAGTCTGTAGGTTGCCCTCTGCTGATCATTTAATGGAGTACAAAGTAACCACATGAATTATAGATATTTTGGAATAATAAGTAGCAATAAAATATTGTTTTTGTCACAACTATTTCACTGGAGATACCTCGAAGAGTATGGAAATTTGACGACGATATAAAAACTTTTTTTTCCGAAGTGACTATGCTATTGGCCTTGCAAGGCCTTTAGAGCTTCACCGGACTACAATATAAAAATAATCGCACCATATAAATAGAATGAGAAAGAAAGAGAGAGTACAATGGAAGTAAACTATTATTATTTGACAAACTAATTCAAATGACAAATGAAAAATAACATGTATGTATAAAATGTTCCCTGCATAGAACCACTTCCAGTCTTTTAAATTCAGATTGTTTAATTATTATTATTCAAAAACACGTCCATTTTAAATCAAGGCATGTCATTTTTGCTAACTATTCAAGCTATGTAGGCGAATATAGCCTCCGTCGAATTACTTTAGATATGTTGTACCAATTCGTATTATATGATATTCGAACTGTATAAATGCATCAAGATAAAATCATAATGTGTTAAAAACAGATGTTCCGTTATCAAGAGAGACGTGACATTTTTATCATTGTGAAAAAAAACAAAATGTATTAATATATCATCACTGAAATATGTCGGCACCTTTGTTGGCCAAAGGATTTTTTATCGAATTTTCAATAATTATATCTTTTTCATACGTAATCAGGAAATTTTCTCGGGCTAGACCGATTTATAGGATGTTTATTTATAAGATTCTTTCAATTGAATATTATATTTGTTTATAGAGTACTTTATACATAAATACTATGTCATTTTTGCATCTTTCGTAAGGCGTTAAAAAGTGTCAAAGGGTCGATCAAATCGATCCAAATATGAAGCCCAATAAGCCTAGAACCATCTTGAAAAAAGTCACACACCGATTTCCGCAGTAGTTTTGACGTGATTGAGTCACAGAAGTACTGTATTTTCATTATATAACAATAGAGTTGTCCCGGTAGGTATGTATATGTATAATGTACATAATATATGCTAGCTCCTAGCTGATATCGATTGGTAATTGATACAAAAAAGCGAAATTACGTAGTAATTAGGCAACATTAGGCAGGACATGCATAAAATAAATTAGAATTAAAAAAAAAAAACAAAATTAAAATGTGGCGCCATCTATGAGATACCTATTACAATTGGTCCTACAGTTTTCTGTAAACAAACTAACTAAAAGCGCCATCTGTTCGAGACTGATGAAACTTACAATTAATAACAATAATCAACATTAATTAATTTGTAATTAAAGAATATTAAAGCGGACCCTGGCACCAAGCCGGGAAAACGCTAGGTAGAAGAAAAAGAATTAAAGCACATTGAGGCCATTTATCGAAATATAAATTATCCCATCTCTAAAATTGGACCAAATTACACATAAATGCCAAATTTCATGAAGATAGGTTGAGTAGTTTCAGAGTTCATCGTGAATAAACATTATGACACTAAATTTTTATATATTTAGAGAAGATTGGAGGTGCCCGCGGCTTGTTCCGCGTAAAAAAACAGTATTAATAGAGTCATCTGAATGTATTAAGTCCATTTACTTATCTACTTTTCTCTCGTACTTAAGTCACGATATCATTCAAATTACAATAACTGTTCATAGAGTGAATCCAATTTAATGAAACCAAGACTAAATGTTACTCGAGGATATGCTTTATGGTTTTGAGGTATGATTATCGTAAACACAGTACTTACACAGTACATACAAACAGTCAAACAGAAATTTATAAAAATAATTGAAATTATTCTATTACTTATTCGTAGACACGAGCAACATTTTTTTTTTTACCAAAATCAAATAAGTACAGACACTTTAGATTTACATTCTTATCTATACTAATATATAAAGCTGAAGAGTTTTTTTGCTTGTTTGTTCGTTTGGTTGAACGCGCTAATCTCAAGAACTACCGATCCGATTTGAAAATTTCTTTCAGTGTTAAATAGCTCATTTATCGAGGATGACTATAGGCTACATAATATCGCGTTAAAACCAATAGGAGCGAAGCACTAATGAAGAATGTCTCAAAATCGGGCTATTTTGAGAGCTTCCGCTGCGTGTTCCCGTCAGTATTATATACGTTGCCATGGTAACGTGATAACATTCTTTCGCAAATATTTTCGGGGTTTATTTCGTGTTCCTATTCAAAAAGTTTATGCTACGTTAGTTTTGTTTCCAATTTATGATTATACGTGGTACGTTTGTATCGCAAACATTTCCAAAGTTTATGTTGTGTTGCTATTCAAAAAGTTTAGTAGTAATAATATTCGTTCAATAAGTTTTGTTTAATAATTTTGGTGAATACATATATCTGTGGTGCTACAAATATCAACATTTTTTTTAAATCTGTCGATATGTCTGTTTGTTTATTTGTCCCGGGTAATCTCCGAAACGGCTAGACCTATGTGAACGGTTTTTTTTTTCTTAGAAATGACTACGATATTGACCTAGCAATATCTTGACAGCTTCACCGGACTACAAGTAAAATTTGAACGGGAATTTTACGGGCAAATAACTAACTAATTAGCTGTTTTATTTTAAGCTGGCGGGTTCAGTAGACGTTGCCCGTCCTGACAATAAGAGAAACTATACCTAAACCTTGTCCAAGAATAATTTTATATATTGGTGAAAATGGCATGAAGATGCGTTCTGTAGTTTTTGATCTTAGCGCGAAGAGACATATAGAGAGACGTGGCAGAGGACTTTGTTTTACACTATGTAGTGTGTTACCCATGTATTCGTGAAGTGAAATTGATCAAAAATTTGTTGCTCACTGTAAACATGCACGTGAGACGAGCGCTGTATTGGACTCAAAGAATAACTATAATTGAAAGTTAAATGTTTATATGTGATTTAAATTATAGCAACGTATATCAATAACTTAATTATATCGACAATATGGGCATATTATATCTATATGGTAAATGATTTAACATATATTGTTCGATAATTTATAGCTTAATATTTTTAATACTTTCTTATATAGTGTAAGTGAGTAATGAGGATGGTATATAGAAGTTTTAAGTTCCAGGTATGTCCTTGATGATAAATCCCATCCCATTCGACACACTGTTAGTGTTCACATACATAATGTACATGTTACCTGTCACAGTTATGATATGCGTGTCATACTTACAAATATTTTTGAGAGACTATTTCTATAATTTACACATCTTATCACAATTTTACATTTATTTAATATGTAAAAAAACGCGTGTGAAGCCGCGGGTAACAGCTAGTTATATGTATATAGAAGAAGATGTAATAGATTAGATATAGATAGTTAAATTGGTACGACCAAGCAATTTTGAATTTCTTTTTTATCATCAATGGATTTTTTTTAATTATCTACCAGGGTTAGTTTATGTATTTTTTCCATGTGGATTGTTAATATTTTCTAACTTATCGTACTTAGCTGTGATTATAACCTAGTATAGCATAGTGTACTACTCTGCAATAATCCCGAAGTTAAATGAATCAGGATAATAGATATGGTTATTTTGATTGTAGATAGATGATTATTGACTTACAGGTGATCCCATCATGGTGAAGGTTTTCCCGCTACCCGTCTGTCCGTACGCGAACACGCAAGCATTGTAACCTTCGAAAGCGCTGTCTATAACGTCCAAACCGAGGTCTGCGAACACCTAAAAATTGTATCTTGATTCATATATATGCAAGTATTCAAGACGTTTGTACGATTTGTAGTGGTAGGACCACGCTAAAGCTATTACTAGTTTCGGCATGAATGGATCGGCTCGCCTGGAGTTTTTTTTTCTCGAACTGATTACGCTATTGATCTAGCAAGGTCTTAACAGCTTTAGCGGACTACGATCTCACCCGGAGTGCTGCCACCCTCTCTCAGAAAACCGACGTGAAGTAACAGTGCATTACTTGCATTGTTGCGTTTCATTCGGTCAGTGAGAAGACCGGAGGCCCACCTCTCCTCACCATCACCCTCTCCTTTTCCCTTCCCCCTCCCACTCCCACCATCCTCCAACACAAGCTAGCAACGTACTTGCGACTCCAATGGTGTTAAGCGTCAATGGACGGTGGTGATCACTTAACATCAGGTGACCCACTTGTTTGTTTGCCCTCTAAAGGATTAAAAAAAAACGTCAACTCATTTATTGTCTACAATTCAACATAATATTTATTAATAGTCATTTTCCAGATAGAAGGGGTCTTTCTAATAAGATTTTAGACCATAAATGTATTATATTGACAATATGGGCATATTATAATACCATTATTCTATCTTTAAGTCATTTTTTCAGTTCCTTTTACAATGTAAGTGAGCACTGAAGCAGTTATATGATGGATTAAGATTCCAAATATGTTGCTGATGCTAAACCTCATATGATACAATGTTAGTATTTATATATCTAACATATACATGTTACTATAAGTGGCGTGCGTGTCGTACTTACAATTGTTTTTAAGGAGCATTTATATTATTGTACATGATCTCACAATTTTATATTTCTCTAATACAATTTATTCTTTAATAAATTTGGTTAAAAATGCAATATTCCTTATGTTGAGGCATGAGAAATTTATTAATTGCCATAGTGCACTGCATTGTATGTAACATTTTGTAGTAAAATTTCTAAAAAACTAAGATGACATGTGCGAGATCCGCAATTCCTTGACAATCGGCTAGGATTATACTAGACCACAGGTCCCCAAACTGTTTTGTCTCGTGGATCACTTGTCATGTTGTTCCGTTATAGGCAGACACCCTGTTTACCTGGCATTGCTTTATTTGCAAATACTTCAATTTTAAATATGTTTATTTGGGAATCACAGTCCTAAACTATTACCTATTCGTTAAATAAAAAAGTAAGATTAAGTATACAACTATTTAGTATACGCCATCTAGTTTTATATTTGCTAAGCAACCAGCTATAAATAAATGTTTATGATTTATTATAGTCACTACCGTCGTATGTTACGTTTGTTAAAATTCTTTATAACTTTGGACGTCTGACAACAACGTAATCTGATGTTTTGTTAAACTTTTTATTAAGTTCAAATGACATAAAATACAACGTAGGTACCTGTTCTTGTGAGGCATAATGTGAATCCTCGCTGTCGAACGACCAGTACGAGTGGTCGAACGTAAAGTCCTTGTACTTCTCCCGGCTACCGTCATTCTGTTCTTTGCTATTCTGCAAAAAAAAAAAACAAAGCTCATTATTACTATTATATATAGCTAGAGAAAATTAAATTTATTAATTGTATTCAAAAATTGATCAAAGTCGAGACACGAGTCACTTATAGATTTACCACAGCAAAAGCGGCAAGTTTTACTTACGCTTTGTCGGCTTTTAACGTTTGATCACAATATTACATGATGTTAAATGTCGATGTCGTCTAAAAGTCTAACGGTGGTATTACAAAAAAGTTAAATACTTGCTTTTAAAAGGTTACGTTTTAAATGCACTGCGCTCGCTGAACGTTCGCTATCTTGCTCTTTCGTCTCGCTATGGTTAGGTTAAAGTTTTCATGCCCACGTAAATAAAAAAAAAACAGAGTACATGCAATTCTATATAAACGAAAGAACTAAAACATTTAATTATTAATGCTACTTGATTTTATTTGATACTTTATTCATATTTGTTGTGTCATCTTCTATGCTATGCTATGCTTGTATCTCTCGGTTTGTAGCATTTTTTTTTAAATTTTGTATCTTACTTTCTCTCTGGGAAAGTGTATGCGTTCCATTCTTTTTGGCGTCAGAAATGTTTCATTAAAAAACGTTATGATATAATTCGATCAATTCGAAATATTTGAAACTTTCGTTTTTTTTTTTTAATATCATAGACGAACAGATGGGTCACCTGATGTTAAGTGATCACCACCGTCCATAGATACTTGCAACACCAGGGGAATCGCAAGTGCGTTGCCAACCTGTATTTGGGAGGAGGGTCGGGGAGGATCAGGAAGGAGGAAGGGGAAGGGGAGGGAAGGTGGGTCTCCGGCTCTCTCACTGACCGAACGAAATGCAACAATGCAAGCACTGTTACTTCACGTCGATTTTCTGTGAGAGGGTGGTGCTTCCCCGGACGAGCCGACCCATTCGTGCTGAAAACAATAATAGCTTCAGCTTGGCTCTACCACTACCAATAATTAACTTCCAAGTTTCATATTACAGTGAAAAAAACTTTTAAGCAAAGGCTTTAAAGAAAAGCATGTATTATATAACGCCACTGTATGATAGAAATTTCAAACGAAAACCAATCTTCCTTTTTTTACTCACTAGTAGGTGATGCATTTAAGATGTATCTTATTAAGCATTCGAGTATCTTTGCAAACAGCTTTTGAGCACCTTCAACCGATAGTGATACTAATCAAATTCAATCTAGTAAGCTTCTATGAACTTGTTGGTAATTACTAAGGCTAGGACCTGTTAACATCGAATTCATATTAACAGTTCGGCCACCGCAGCTTTCTTATACTGTGTCCAAATGTATATACAAACGTAACTTTCATTTAAATATCATACTCTTTCCCACTTGGGCCTAGGTAACGATGGAGGAAAGAGGACAAAACTGCCTATCAAAGTGTGAGAACGGGGACACGGCATAAGACCGCACTGAGATGTAAAGACCGTTGATAATCAACTTTATGCGCATATAGCGAATCTAGTATGAAACGCAGACTAGCCGATAAATTATCTATGGTAATTTAAAGACAGTTAAACCAAATGGAATTGAAACATGCAATACCTATTGTACTCGAAGACAGTACAATGGAAAGGGACCGTTCAATTATTACGTACGCAGAATTTTATATACTAACTAGCTGACTCGGGCACGCGTTGCTGTGGCTCAGTTATTATATCATCACATGTTGATAAGAATTCATAATTGTTGTAGATAATATAACCAATAAACATTACTTTACGAACTAACACAATAGCCTATAGCCTTCCTCGATAAATTAGCTATATAACACTGAAAGAACTCTTCAAATGGGTCCAAGTAGTTCTTGAGGTTATCCCCTATAACTTCATAAACTCTACCTCTTTATAATATTAGTATAGATTCCTGAGCGATCCCTCCACAAGGATAACAAAAGTATATCTAGCAGAGTATTGCACTGATACTCCCTCCCATGCTTACGTAAACATTTATATAAGTATATTTAAGTCTGTTTGTGGACAAATTCAAAGGGGGCGATCGTGGGGATTTAGATATTTCATCCAATGTCAATGAGAATGGCAGATCTCGAACTGATCTCACGATAAATCATAATATCGCTACGAATGTGCAACAACTTTGATCTGCCTACATCGATAGAACTGGTTGTATGCGCACGCGCCGATATATTAACATCGAGAGTGGAATAACATGTTTGTAATTGAATTCAAATTTATAGGACTTGTTGCTATTAAAGCGTATATTTACATTACTAATTTTATTATTTTCGTGGCGCTTTGATGCATATTTTTCGAACTGATAACACTGGTAGCACTAATGACTCGACCACGCTTGGTGGCGAGCGTGGATGACGTTCAAAAGTTTTTAGGTAAAGTGCGCCAAAGTAGCCAGATCTCGTCTTGAGTACTTTTTAATGCTTCATAGCTGTTGGTGTTTGACCACAATCTCACCTAATGTTAAAAGACTACGTGGTATAAGGCGGTAAACACTTAGAGGACGACTGGTTCTCATTCGTGGCTGCCGGAACAAACCAACAGGGCTTGGCGACAGATTATTATCTTATTTTGACAGGGCCGTCAATAACGACTTCAAAAAAGGTTGCGAAGCAGGTTGCTATGCTCGACTATATGTATTTATGAACTCTTACGTTCCAATTATGATTTTTAATCCCACCTTCAACAATGATATTATAAAATATAACTATTATTGTAACGTTTATTATTTTTTATGGTGAACTCACTTCAAATGATGATTTAATAAAAAAAATGAGCCAAATAATACCTTGTATAATCAAAATGGGTGTTTTGTTCATAAAAGTAATCCATGACTTAGACCTCCGCGGTTACAATGTTGCAATTCAACCTCATGTAGCAACAAAAAAGAATTTATTTTCAAAAGCTAATGGTAGTATTAAAAACGTCTTTGTCTTGGATTCACCATTTGATTGTATTGTGCATCCATTACTTTTCCAAACGATGATACTGGGCATATCACTATTTGTTATAATGAACAAACTACATTTAATTCAATATCAATTAACTATGGTCGAATTTCGACCACGGGGGCGCCCACTAGTAAATTCTATTACACAAATACAAACGGTAAGGTATTGTTATAACAAAAAGTTTTTCTGATCACTAGAATCTATACATTGCTATATCGTATAACAAGCGGACTCGGCGAACGTTATCCCGTCATGATAATAAAAAAAACCTTGCCAAATTATATACCGAAACCGTCCTCATTAATCATTTTATCTACTGGCGAAAACCGTATGAAAATCCGTTCAGCAGAGTTTGAGTTTATCGCGAACATACAGACAGACGTAACAGAGGCTTTTGTTTCATAATATTTAGTTGTTATGCTTTGCCGATAAAATAAAACTATTTGTCTGTTTATACGCTCATTAATGCTCACTTGACCAATAACACAACTGTTTTTAAATGGTGATTTTTTATCTCTTTGTCTATTTCATCTGTCCGTCACCAATATCCCTAGACATAAAACAATATAAACAAAACATATCTAATAATACAATCAAGATGCAGTTATATTCCCAAACGATTAGATCATATTCAGAAAACAAAAAAAGCATCACACATAAACATAAACATAAAAATTAACATTTACACGAATATTATAATAATAAACAAAATAACAAGTTCTAACTATATTCCAAACATGACGTTGATATGCCAATTAAATCAAAAATAGTATTCTTGAATTTTATTACTTTAACCGAAATTATGCACTGTTATTATATGACTTATATATTCTCTCAAAAGAATAGAAAAAAAAAACAGGATGTGTCGTGAAGATACACGATACAAGTGAGACCTTTATATTACAAATAAATGTTTTAATTATTTATCAATCACTTTTGAATAGCACAGATTTTGTTCAGCAATCGTCAGTGTACGCAACTACGGTCAACGCGCAAGGAAGAAAGCGAGAAGAACGTATGTCTCATTGTTATCTATTACCCGAAGGCAAGTGGGACACTGCTCTTACTCTACCCGACACGGTGTTTACCCGCACCACTTTTTGTCACACAAAAAATTGCGGATTAAAATTTAAAAAGGCTTCCATAAGGAGACCCACTTCAATAACATGGTAATTTATACATGACTAGCGATCGTCCGCGACTTTGTTTTTGTATACATCATAAAAAATGACACGTGTTATGTAACTAACGATTTATGCAAAGCAAATAGAGATAATTCTCAAGTGGTAGGATGTTTCCACCTTATTCTACATTTGTCGTTGTATTTCGGCTAATTTAAATGATACATTCAATTCATGTGATCTTCACAAAGTCATCTGCGGCGTCTATCTGTCTGTCTGTACGTGATAAACTCAAAATCTACTGAACGGATTTTCATACATATAACCAGTAGATAAACTGATTCATAAGGAAGTTTTCGGTATATAATTCGTCAAGGTTTTTTTTTATTATCAGGGCAGGATAACGTCCACCGGGTCCGCTATCATCACAAATATAATTTGTAATTGGAATATTATTTTTGATTCAAATAAAAAAGTTATACCATGTGTTTGGTTAGTCTCTTACAATATTCTAAAAGATCTATCATCTCATTGATGGCCACATTCAACATATAAAATAATAATATCAAAACAAATACTAATAAACAACAAAGAGAACCTAAGTTAAAGTTTGTTGTAAGACTTTCAATAGTATAAACTCAAACCCGTAATAAGCTCAAGTGCAGTGACCAGTGCCGAAAGCTACAAGGGGCGACCCGGAGTTAATACAACGGACAATAAAACTTTTTGTTTTGTTCATACTGTTCTCACATTCGCTATCACTTTAACTAACAGTAATTGACACTGTGCTTTAACATAGACGCATAGAGGATTCCGTGTAGTTTTTGTATTTCCTAGATAATTTGGTCAAATATCACACACCTATTTTCTAATTGATTGAGAACGAGAATCGAGAGCAGAATATCCTACATAAATATTACTACTGTATCAACTTTCAGCCTCTATATAAAAACATAGGTTCTAATTTCTACAGTTGTGTAAAGTGATTAGTTTGAACTGCTTGAGACGGTCACGATATTTTGGAGTTTTTAGCCTCAAAGCTTCAATTTGGTAGTCGAACGTTATACAATACCTTACTGCAGTTCTCGCTAAAATTTGTGACCGCTCTAAATATAGTTATTATAACTATAACACTTGATATATTACGTGCAAGACCTAACATACAGCTATGTTTAGAGTGGCCAAAAAGACATAAAGCTCTTCATACGATTCGAGTCACGTCTTTCTATGAGATATCCAAGGATCATTACCCCAAGCTAATTTTTATCCAACTTTTTTGTTCCTTTATTATGAGTTACATAACTCAATATGCAATACACTTATTCAGTTAGTATAGGTCCACGACGCGACATAACGTCACACAGATGTGATTGTGTTAATTGTTTGTCCAACTGATCACACATTTAAGCAATGACAATTCAATAATATCTTTAGACTGTTTTCTTCACTGAAAGAAAAAGTCCAAGGAGAAAAGAGTTTTGTTAAAAGATTCACTAATACTGAATAATGTACCAGACGGAATTGCAAACTAACTATAACTAATATATAACACTATAATATTTACATAGGGTAACTTTGATCCTGAAAAAGGACACTGTTCGCGATGAATAAGTTAAATTTGTTTTAACGCGGACGAATCCGTGTGTAAAAACGAGTCTTTCATATAGATACAAACTGGAACAAAATCTAAATATTATATCAGTCACACTTTGTATTTACAGGACAAATTACGACGAACGATTATTCTCAAATGTTTTTAACCTTTTCGTTTTCGAACTGAGTACTCTATTGGCCTAACGGACCTTCACAGTTTCACCGGACTACTAAGGCGAGCGGTTAAGGCACTTCGCCGCTTGGCAACAAGCTCAAGGTGGCAGAGTGGCCGTGGTAAATTATATAATACGTAATCATCTATGCGTCTATGTTAATGCATAGTGTCAATGACCATCTGGTGAAGTGAAAGTGAACGTGAGAACAGTATGAATAAAACAAAAGGGTTTATTGTCCGTTGTATCAATGAAGGTTATTAACTCCGGATCGCCCCTTGCAGCTTTCCGGACCGGTCATTACACCTAGGTTTAGACTTTTGTGTTTATACTTTTCACAGTATTGGAATAAAATTTAACTTAGGTTCTCTTTGTTGTTTATTAGTATTTGTTTTTATATTATTATTTTGTGTACCGGCACGTGAGCCTCACAAATACAAACGTGTATTTCGTTTCTAACGACTAGGCTAATCTAAACTAACCCAGTTCAAAAATAAGGAAAAATGAAAACCCCTCTTACAATATGTGTACCTATGTGTGTGCATGTATGTGGTACTACGGTTTTTACCAGTTGATAAAGTGATTAATGAGGAAGGTTTAGGTTTAGGAATTTGTCAAGTTTTTTTTATTATCAGGATGGGACAACGTCCGCCATGCCCTCCTAGTATCTCTTAATTTGAACACATAGGTTAATCTAGATTTGTCACAGTTCCTACCTCCACATTACAATTGCGATTTTTATAAATGTCTCTAAGTACGTTGACCGACGGGTACAATTATTTATAGTATCGTTCTATACATGTTTCCTTCTTTATGTCGCTCTACAACATTTACCATAAACAGATGCCTCTATATTGATTTCTCAAAAGCTGTTCAAGATTTCCTCATGAAATAAAATTAATAAATTCATACCTAACATAAAAAAAAACTGCATATTCGATCAAGTAATAATATTCCTGAATATAAAATCACATGAAATGTCATCGAAACCAATCGACGTCAACGTATCGTTATTCAAACACTAAATGAATGTATACAGATCAAGTTCTTTGACGTTTCTATTAATTTTTCTATGCTCGTCTATTTTTAATCACATTTTATACAATTATTATTTTAAAGAATTGTATTTTGGGAATACCTACTTTAACTGTCTGAGGATACTTTAATCAGATACGTACAGAACCCCTACTAAAGAGCATTATAAGCAATTTTTGTATCTAACTAATCTAATTTACTTAAATATCTAAACCTAAACTTCTTATAGGTACCTATAAAAATCCAGTGTCACGATGTTTGTCCTCGATGAACTCTCCGATACTACTCAAACGATCTTCATGAAAGACGGCATTTATAGTACATACAATTTGGTCTAACTTGAGAAAAAGAACAATTTATAATTCGATTATTGGCCTCAATATTCTTTAATTACAAAATAAATGATTGTCAATGTTGGTTATTGTTATTAATTGTAAGTTTCTTCAGTGTCGATCAGATGGCGCTTTACAATCGTTTGTTGGCAGAAAATTTTAGGACCGAATGTTATATGTATCTCATAGATGGCGCCACGTTAAAATTTTGAAAATATCATAACTTTAATTCAACATAATATAATAACAAAGCTATAATGACACGTGACCGAGTCAACTAGTAGTTTACAGGTCAACTAGCATATGACCATAATCTGATCAATGTTAAATAACGGTATGGTCTAAGATGGTAGACACGCTAAGCCTAGAAGGGGTTGTCTCTCAAGTGGAACTGCCGGAACACATCAACAGATGTTTCACGACAGATTTTTAACTTGAGTGTGGTAGCTAGCTTAGGCGGAACTAGAAAAAGGTGTGGTGCTATTATTTTATTTTTTTAATGAAAGGAGGCCAACGAACACGGTCACCTGATGAAGGTGGTAGAACCACGCTGAAGCTATTACTGGCTTCAGCATGAATGGGTCGGCTCGTCCAGGGGAGTACCACCCTCTCACAGAAAACCAACGTGAAATAATAGTGCTTGCATTGTTGCGTTCCGTTCGGTTAGTAAGAATGCTGGAGGCCCACCTCCCTCACCTTCCCCCTCTTCTTTTCCCTTCCTTCCTCCTCCCACAACACAGGCTGGCAACGCACTTGCGACTACCCTGGTGTTGCCAGTGTCTATGGACGGTGGTGCTCACTTAACATCAAGTGACCCACCTGTTCGTTTGCCTTCTATGAAAAAAAAAATCAGGCAACAGCCCAAGCCGAGGTGTGCCGTGCACCCTTGAGCTAGCTGTCAAATAAAATCGGCTGAGTGCCCTAAGCGCTCGCCGTAGTAGTCCGGTGAAGCTGTTAAGACCTTACTGAGACAATAGCGTAGTCAGTTCGAGAAAAAAAACGGTCGCAGTGTAGTCATTTTACCGTGGTAGGATAAAAAAAAAACACATGCGTCAACCGTCACCGAAACCTACAACTTCGGTCAGATTCGAACCGACTACCTCCTTATAAGTCCACCTATTAATCACCTTGAGCTATTACAGACACGGAAGCGGTCGTGTTAATAGATTACTTATAAATAAATAAACTATTTTTGTTTCAGAACCGGCCTTTTTAAACTTTGGCATTTAACATTGTAAAAAGCGATTGCGACGTGTATTTATATCTATACTGGCTTTTGCACGCGGCTTCGCTAGCGTTCATGTAGATCTCAATTATCTTTCGGGAACAGAACTTTTTTATCTGGATAATGGGTGATTTTAACCTTTTTCTGTACACAACGTGCAAACACAAAACGTGCACACAAAATTTCACAATGTTCGGTTAAGTAGTTGGCGTGAAACAGTACCAACCAAACCAACCAACCGTACCAACCAACCAACCAAACCAACACACAAAAACTCGCATTCGCATTTATAATATTATAGTGATTATGCTGTGCTATCATAGAAAGAATATTACTAACTTTTTCCCCGCCACTTGAAGCTGAAAAGTAGTGTATACCATTTTTAAATTTCTAAACATCATTGTTATTGTAATTGAGTAATCGAATTAGTCATAAAAAGATAATAAAAACAAAGTTATTTTCGCATCCTAATCTCAAAAAATATATACTAATATTATAAAATTGGAGGGTTTCTTTGGTTGAACGCGCTAATCTCAGGAACAACTAGTCCGATTTGAAACATTTTTTCATTGTTAAATAGCTCATTTATTGGGAGGCTCGAGGAGGATCGAGGCTATATATCATCACGCCAATACGAGCGATGAACCATAGAAGAATGTTTCAAAATCGGAGTATTTTTCGTTTTAAGAATTTCTGCTTCGTGATAGTTAAACTCAATGTAACTATTCAACGCGAATGAAGTGGCGGGCAGACGCTAGTATTATAAACGCTAGTATTGGTTTGTTAGTATTGTCACGCTTTCACACTGAAATTTTGTACACACGTTATTAGGGTGATTTTAAAAGGGTACACTTGATTGAGAAACATATACCGTTCCGCGTAAAATAAATTAAATATACATTACCACGAGCAAAGCCTCGGGCAAAAGCTGGTTTATTATATAAGTGTGAATTATTACTCTGTGAAAACTTTTCAATGCCATATAAAAATATTGAGAACGTGTAAACACACGTACGCTGAGTTGAGAGGAATTGTTCGGAAACAACAAAGGCACATAAATAAGACCTTGAATTAGTTCATAATACTGCTAACGGTATCAAGTATGTTCTCGATGATACAATCAAAATTGACTTTGAATAATTCAAACCTTAATACGTAGTTGATAGCACGTGTATTCAAACAAAAACATATTACCATAGAGTACCTAAATAATCGAGTACGTATATGCATACGTATTGTTTGCATAAAGAGAACTAAAAGTTTTTGTGACGCGCGGGAAACGTAGGCGCCATGTTTGATTTATTCGAAATGACGTCAAACAATAGGTTATAACTGTCGACGCGCTTATGAATTAATTCAAAGCGTTTATGAATTAATTCAAAGCTATCTAATTATAATTGTGTGTTTGATTTTTTTATCACGTATTTACGGTTTTTAGACTTGATTATAATTGACAACGAAGACGAGAGAATATACATATGTGACGTGTACCTTTTAATCATACTAGAATCGTTCAATGGTCGATATTTGACCATAATAAGGGTTACAAAGAGTTCTTTATATTATAATAAGTATTCATTTTTGTTTTTTTTTTTTCGGAATGGTTAAAACTATTTAGTGTTATACAAATGTTGTAAACTAAGTGTACCCGCGACTCTAAGTAAAATTAACCTCACAGGAAAATATAAAATCATAAAAATAACTGAGAAATCAAATACATACGTCTGTAAGTGAAACTTTACTAGGTTTATAAAATACTAGCTGTACCTAAAGTAACAAACGAGTGGCTAATAAACTCATATGAATGTATTAAGTCCATTTACTTGTCTACTTTTCTCTCGTACTTAAGTCGCGTCGTCATTAAAATTACAATAACTTTTGACAGAGTGGACGGACTTTAATGAAACCGAGACTAAATGTTACTCGAGGATATGCTATCTTAGTATCAAACAGACAGACATTTCTAAAAGTGATTGAGATGTATTTTATTATTAATTCCAAGACCAACAACAATTTTTCACAAATTTTAAAAAGTACAGACACAATAGATCTACATTCTTATTATATGTACCTATAGACATACGAGTATAAGGATATTGAGGGTATGAGAAAAACAGGTAAGTACATCTTACCGCTCCGTTTCTCCAATTTTTTTTTTTCGGACTGACTACGCTATTGACCTAGCAAGGTCTTAACAGCTTCACCGAACTACCTTTCTCCAATGAATTTCTTTAATTTTTAGTGTTATCTTGTTTAACCGACTTCAAAAAAAGGAGGAGGTTCTCAATTCGACTGTTTTTTTTTGTTGTTTGTTACCTCATAACTTTGGACTGGGTGAACCGATTTTGATAATTCTTTTTTTTATTTGAATTATATGCTGGTGCTTTCCGTGTGGTCCCATTTCAATTTGGTCCAGTTGTGACAACGGCATCCAGTGCAAAACCGTATAAGTGTTAAATTTGCATTAAATATGTACACGACAAATAGACGAATAACTCAATATCACGCTAACCGATTTCGATGATTCATTTTTTATTGGAAAGGACGTACTTCAAGGGTAATTTGATGGAGTTTGGTTAGGTTCTAATTATGGGATCCGTGACAAAGTAACACATCTTTCAAGAACACAAGCCTACTCTTTTCTTAAGGGCCGGCATGGCCATGGGTAGCGGTGATCACTTACCCTCAGGTGACCCGCATGTTTTAGTAAAATATATTTATGTACACTATAAATGGAAAAATAAAATAAATTTCCAAAAAAAAGAATTAACCGACTTTAATATTAATCAAAAGGCCATAAGGCACTAAAAAGCGGAAAATAAATAGATTATCAAAATAACCAAATTAAATAAAACATGAATATGTGTGCTACCTAGAGATGTATTGGAAGGCGGTGCCAACCGAAAATCATATCATCTACATAGATAGGTACAAAGGTTTTGATTAATATTGAAGTCGGTTAATTCTTTTTTTTGAAAATTTACTTTTTTGATATTTTACTTTTGTTTTCATGCCATCGACGACTCAATGTCATTGTTGCCCGACTTTAAAAAGAAGGAGATAATCGGCTATGTTCCCATATTTATTTGAAATATATATTTTTGAAGGAGTATACGCACTGGTGTCCTATTTCTTGCTCCAGTGCTTATGACAGATGTTGGACCTATTTTAGAAATAGGTCAGAGTAAAACGAAACTAACATATTATCCGGTTCAATTGTTGTCACAAATATTCGAGTAGGCGTGTCGGTTACAAACGAAAACGTATCGGCTATTGCCACAGACATTCATGCCAGAATGAAACAGACGGTTTGTAATGTGCCTAGAGATTGTCAACTACATTATTTACGAAATTCATTATTTACATAAGTAACTAGCTTTTGCCCGCAACTTCGTCAGGGTGGAATGGTTACTTTGGTCTCACGCTAAGTTTAACTCGCGACTTCGTTTATGTAGAAGGTGAAAATGTTTTTAAATAGTACGTACGCTAACCCGATTTTGAAACATTCTTCTTTGGTTCTCCCCTCCTACTAGTCTTGATATATAGCCTATAGCCTTCCTCGATAAAAGGGGTATCTAACACTGATACAATTTTTCGAACTCTTATTTATTGAGATTGACGCCTTAAAAAAAACAAACAAACGTTCCAGTTTTCCTTCCTTCAACCTTCCAGATCTTAGTTCATCATGTAGTAAATACTCGTAGTACTACATAATCTTGTTTTATTTGACTGTATACTTTGTAATATTCCTAGTGTTTTATATATAGTATGGTTCGGTTGTTACGCACAAGTGAAGCTGGTGGAAAATAATACCACGAACCATGAATTTAGAGATACGACGAATACTACAAGGAAAGTTCTAATAGAGTCATCGTCTTGTTAGGATTTTGTAATTATCAAAAGACACTTATAATATAAAGTAGTCCGGTGAAGCTGTTAAGGTCAATAGCGTAGTCAGTTCGAAAAAAAAAATTATAGTGCTCGACGATGGCAATAATAATCTAGTAGATTAATTGCCAAGATTAAAAAAAAAGCTAAATTTAATGGTAATAATAGTAGGTAATGGTTTAATGATACGCTGAAAGAGAACAAAGATAGATAGTTACACGACCTTGAGTTGAATTGTAGTGGTAAGTATTGTGCACTGAATGCACAGTCTCTTTTGCACGATCGACATGTATATAGCGAGCGCGGAGAGTCGTCTGTGTATTGTGAAACTAGTAGGTCGCAAAACTACAATAGATCACACGGAATATTATATAGAACGTCCAAATGTATCTCATTTTTTGAGCACAATATGTACTGATATAAATTGATAGTGTATCTGTGTTTTCGACAGGCATAAAATTTATAGTCTATACTCCATTTTCATATGAATTTTAACTATACCAGATTTTTCGCGCCTCCGTCCACGCAATATCCTTAAAAAGGGGTATGAAGCTATTTCCTCACGTATGAATAGTATATATTTTTTTTTTATATAAATAATGGTATAAACGATTACCTAGATATTTAAATTAGCAATTCACTACAATAACAATCGAGTACTGACGGTTCTGTCATATAGTGGCTTTTATTTTTTTATTCATAGTCCTATGTTATTTTACGTAATATAGTTCGGTTATTGTGCACATGTGAAGTGGATGGTAAAAAACTACGGACCATGAATTCGGGGATGTCACAAAAACTCCCTGGAAAGTTCTAACAAGGAAGCCATTATTTTGTTACAGCATTGAAATTATAATAAGACACATGTAATATTATTTCTTACTCGATAATAGCAGTAATCATGGAGAAGATTAATTGCCAAAACAAAAATATAAAAAAAAACCGTCACAAATTGACATGATTTACAGTGTAAGCGAGATATATATATATATAGTAAGATATTTTCTCCTTATTATTTGCAATAAATCTAATTTAAAGACTTTAATAGTATGCTTATTATAACTGTAATTTCAATATTATTCGGCTTTTGTCCGCAACTCGGTTTCTGTTGAATATTAATTTAAGACTCGTGAGTCACCAATTGTAAAATGGATGTACTAATTCATAAGCCATTTTAGGTAATCGCACAACAAAGTTTCATCGCATTCAGATAAATGGTATAAGTGCACATGTGCGACAACCAACATTTATTTTTATGTACATTTTTTCTAAATAAAAAGGTTCGCTATGTTCTTTTCTGTGTCCTTGCCAAACCTATAAGCAAAATTTCATCATGATCGGTTGAGTAAAGTGTGTTTACGTAACAAACAAACAAACTCATACTCGCATCTATACTAATATTATAAAGCAAGAGGGTTTGTCTTTTTTTTCTGTTGAACGCGTAATTTCTAGAACTACTGGTCCGATTTGTAAAATTATTTCAGTGTTAGATAGCTCATTTATCGAGGAAGGCTGTAGGCCAGTGTTGCCCAACCTTTTTTAGGCCATGCCCCACCTTAACATGTCCAAATTTTTTTATGACCCCATACATAATTTTTAACCTTTAGAAATTGTTTTGTTTCCTTAACAAATATAAATGATAAGTTATAGGAAGAAGTCACTATGACAATGCTATCAAAACATCGTAAGTAAAATTTCAAAACATATAATTAAAAGACTTGGCTTGACTTGAGTTGACATTTAGGTAATGTCAAATGAGATTATATCTGATAATAATTTACAGCATATTTTTTAAGAATTGCCTTTTTGTTAAATTTGTCACCGATATCTAGCACTGCATTTAAATAAACCCAAAGCGAAAGAGTTGAAGTCGTGTCTAGTCAATTTTTAAACTTCCCCCCTGTGGGGCGTGGACCCCAGGTTGGGAAACACTGCTGTAGGCTATATATTATCACTACAATATTTCAAAATCGTTTTATTTTTCCTTTTGAGAGCTGTGTGTCAGCGTTAAGCCAAAATAACTATTCCACGCGGACAAAATCGCGAGCAGAAGCTAGTTAATAATATAATTATAATATAATCTCCTAGATTATTACTGCCATTATCAAGGAGTTAATAATATTACAGGTATGGTAGTGGTAGAGCCAAGCTGAAGCTATTATTGTTTTCAGCACGAATGGGTCGGCTCGTCCGGGAAAGCACCACCCGACCCACAGAAAACCAACGTGAAGTAACGCACATGCGACTCCCCGGTGTTGCAAGTATCTATGGACGGTGGTGATCACTTAACATCAGGTGACCTATCTGTTCGTTTGCCTCTTATGGTATAAAAAAAAGGTCATTGCGGTCATTCGAATATTCTAACATAATGGTGGCTCCCTTGTTATAACTTTCAAGGGAGTTTTGTAGCATCTCAGAATTCATGCTCCGTGGTATTATTTCAACAACTTCGCAATAATTATAATATAATATTTATTAATCATTGAATACAGCATAGTATGTCGTTTAGGACGTATATAGTTTTGTATTTATGTAACCAAATTTAGAATCGGGTTAATAAATAATTTCGGAGATAACCTGCAACAAACAGTCAAACATAAGCTCTTTTTAAAAACAGCAAATACGTAGTACTCACTTTTACAGTGAGGAGTCTCGTCTTCTTGTTCTCCATCTGTACGATGAGTTTTGCGCTCAAGTCCTTTTCTCTGCAACAAATATAGAGAGACAATTATCAACTGTCCTTATATACAGCTATCATTATATATATTTATAATTATTCCGTCCGTGTGTGTGATTGAACTTCTTCTAAATCGCTGAACAGATTTTTATGAAACTTTTTGTGTGTTCAAGGTGGATTCAAGAATGATTTAGATTCAAAATTGGATCCGGTAGGCGGCGCTGCGGTTGAATTTTAGGATTTTTTTTAAATTACCAAAACAGGACAACGTTGGCCATGCCCGCTAGTACCTGTATAATCATGAACAAATCCTTTTCTATACTACATACACGTGTATACATACACTATTACTAGACATAGTGTATTCGGTTGCCTGACAATACACGCGGAAAGGTTAGGAAACGGAAAAATATGCTCTAGACTTGTAAGCGTTACTAAGTGGCCCGATGTCATTTACTAGTCAGATGAAAGTCCATCAGACCAAACACAAATATATTTATTTACTAAAATCCTTTAAAAAATATTAGCCGTAATTATGACCTCAAACTAGGCAATGCCTGTCCTATGGAATGCTAAAATATGATTACAGATTAAGCTAACTGATGTTGGCGCATACTAACTTGTAAATGAAATAACAATTGGAGAAAATTAAAGATAAGAGAAAAAACAAAATCGTAAGATTGTAAGAAAGTGTGTGCATGTATAGTTATGATGAATGCGTGCGTGCGTGCGTGCGTGCGTGCGTGCGCGTGTGTGTGTGTGTGTGTGTGTGTGTGTGTGTTTATGTATACGTTCGTGCGTGTGTGAGTTTGTTTGTTTGAAAGTGAGTTCCCACTCATTTCCATCCATATACAACACTTTTTTTTTCGATATGACTACGCTATTGACCTAGCAAGATCTTAACAGCTTCACCGGACTACTAAGGCGAGCGCTTGCCGCACTCGGCCGATTTTATTTAAGCAACTGGTTCAAGGGTGCACGGCACACCTTGGCTTGGGCTGTTGCCTGATACATGCAATTCGCGACCTATTTCAGTTCGATAAGGGAATGAAACAAAACCCTTCTACTTTCATGTGTAAGCGTGTATGCGTGCACGTGTATAGAGGTGATATGTGTAATGTTGTCGCAGTGATGTAAGATCAAGTGTCACTGTATCTCGCGAGCAGCGCACTCAAGGGCTCCACGCCGAGGGAACAGACCTAGGTTTGAGCCGCTGCCGAAGGGGACCTAATCTGGTGTGCGGGAGCGAAATCTACCCCCAGACCACGGCGGCGTGATCTGTGGTTACGCGGGCGTGGGCGTGAGCACGCTCAGTTTGGAGAGACAAGCTGGTACTGATCGTTCACTGTCGTTATTTCATCAGGAAGATATAATACCAAGATCCCTTGAGATTATAATAATGAGGATGGCGTCAAAACCAGCAACTATTTACTGAACCAAAATATTCTGTCTCAAACTAAAATGCCCAAAGGATTTATTGTTTTATTTAGAATTAATTGTCTATAATACATCAAAAATAAATCTTGTCCAATCGTATTACGCATACACTTGATCAGAGTTTAAATCGTAAAATTCATCCGGGATAGAGCCCATGCAAAAAAGTATATTACCGAAGTAGAGTCAATTTGGCTGAGGACCTTCTGAACTCATCACTAAGTTCGAAGCAATCAATGCCTCTTAGTCCAACAGCGATTAGTCAGTAAGAAAAAAGGACTATTAAAATTTGATTTATAAAAACACAAACTATATGCAACTAAAGTTGTAAATGATCAGTGAAATATTAAAAAATATACATAATTCTCCAATTCAAATCAAAATAATTGTTTATAGAATAAATATTATCTTTATTTCCGTGCAAAATAAATACGAAATTAAAATTTACAATATCGCCACACGTGTAAATGTTACCGTGCGACATTGAACTAATTTCGTTTGCGAGATAGGTCGACGCCCGCGCTCGACAAACTATGTCAGGTGAACGGGAATAATATATATGTTGGCAATCATTACTCTCCTCAAAAATACATAACGAATTAAATGGGCTTATAATTTGCCTACAGTTTCAAATAAAAAATGAATAGTTAAAATGCAAGATTGATTTGAATACCGAGAATTTAGTTTTAGCACAAATTATAAGTGGGTGTCTTAACGCGGTGGGTGAAATCCGAAAATGAGACGCAGTCGATGCAAACCGGATGATTTGAAAAAAAAAAATCAATCCATGCCTCAACTTTTAAACGCAGTCTGGTAATGGAATTTCTGTGATTACTATTTATTTTTGAAAATTTGAATTTCTTCAGTATTTCAAATTTCTTATCGATGGTAAATTTTCGAAAATCCGAAGACCGTGAATGTTCAGGAATGGATAAAGTATTTTAAAAAAATCGAGGGGTAGATTTACTTTATCTATCTATAGTTTAAAATTTTATAAAAAAAAAAAGAAATTTCTTCAGTTCAGAGTTTTCAATAAAGACCATGTTAAAAAAAAAGATTAAATTTGGAAGAATAAAAAAATATATGTCCAAAAAACTTTAAACAAAAATGTTTTGAACGAGTCATAAAAATATATTAAAATATACCAAGACGCTTATTTTAAGGGGACAAGAACAGCATAAAATTGAGATAATAAAAAATTATTAGACAGTCCGATTTGCCATAGGATGCCGCAAATATTATAAAAGAAACTGCTTTTTCGACTGTCTGTGTGTGTAGTCCGGTGAAGCTGTAAAGGCCAAAAAATTAAGGCCAATAGCGTAATTAGTTCGAGAAAAAAAAAGACTGTGTGCCTGTTTGTGCTTTTCCTTACTTCTAAACTGTGCAACGGATTTCGTGAAGTTTTATTTAGAAAATTTACATGTATAATATATGTATACACATATTTATAGAAAGTAGAGGAAAGTCGGTATATATTATCAAGTCGTGAATATATATATATTTGAACCGTTTCCATTTGTAACGCAGGCTAACTAATTGGTTTTAGCGTGATGATAGCCTATAACCATCCTCGATAAATGAGCTATATAACACTGAAAGAATTTTTCAAATCGGACCAGTAGTTCCTGAGATTACCCCCTACAACGTCACAAACTCACAAACTTTACCTCTTTATAATATTAGTATAGATAATGCAATACAAACTTTATTCGTATCGTACGCATTTGACTGATTTTTTTTTTGTTAATTATTCGATTTAAGGTAAAATCTCGTTTTTAATCATGACTTAATAATTGGAAAATGGGGATGCGAAATCAATATCTACTATTAGAGACTACCTACTATCTACTATTAAAGAGGTAAAGTTTGTGATGTTATGAATTGTGACGTTGTAGGGGGTAATCTCAGAAACTACTGGTCCGATTTGAAAAATTCTTTCATTGTTATATAGCTCATTTATCGAGGATAGTTATAGGCTATATATCATCACGCTAAAACCAATAGGAGCGGAGCAACAATGAAAAATGTTTAAAAATCGGAGTGTTTTTTCCTCTTGAGAGGTTTCGCTGCATATTAGTTATCTCAAATTAACTATGTCCACGCGAAGTCGCGGGCAGAGGTTAGTGTAGTATAATTAGCAACACTACTCGTGTTATACTAAAAACAAGATATCAGTGCAAATGAGGTTAGAGAAAACACGTAAGCTGAGCGTAGTATAAGGTTCCATTTCGTTAAATTATCGAAATTATGTATTTGTAAACTCAGAACGAGTGCGGTTTACGTCGCTTGTGAGTCACCCCTTTCGTCCGATTTGTTACCGATAGCATTGTGCTGTGGCGCGTCACACGAAGTCAATAAGTACGTGCACATTACTATGCAAATATGATTTATGACCCTACCTGCAGTAATATTTTGTCCATAGTATGCAACTAGTATAAAGAAATATATAATCACCAATAACTATTTGACAAAAACAAATATTATGTAGTTAGTCACCTAAACTAAAATCACGCATATTTTATTAAATACAGCGATTGTGACATAATATGGTAATCGATGTGTCAGTCTATTATATCATACACTGGCGAACTCGGCGAACTTTGTTCCATCTTGATAGTATTTTTTTTTATTATACGTTGACAAATTATTACCTGAATCTTCGCCATGAATCATTTTATCTATTAGTGAAAACCGCATGACAATCCGTTTAATAGTTTGTGAGTTTATAGCGAACAGACAAACATACGCGGCAGTTTTATAATATGTAATGCGTAATGCTTACAATAATATTATGTAATGCTTATAAAAAGTAGTTTCTCGGAACTTTAATAACTTTATGCTAAATTAATATACTTTCTTAAGGCAGGTCAAGATATCTAAGAAGTGAAACTAAGAAAAAGTCGTAAGGACTGCCGACAGAAGTGAAAACTCAAAACAATGTTATAAATGTGTTCCGTTTTAAATGTTAATATTAATTATAGTGTGAATGACAATATTTACATTTTGATAATTTGTTTATTGAAATTTATTAACATTAGTGTGGTTTTCATATTTATCTAATTCATAAGTAAGTATAATTATATATACATTTTATAAAGTCTATTAATCAATGAAACGTATGATAAACTGCTATTCTAGAGCCACGTTGAAGCATTTTCAGCATGAATGGATTAACTCACCCAGAGTAGTACCATCCACTCACAGAAAATCGATGTAACAGTGTTGTAACAGATATAACAGTAAAAAAGTAACAGTGTTTACATTGTTGCGTTTCGTTCGGTTAGTGAGAGCGCTGGAGGATTGCCTGTCCTGCCCTCGCTCCTCCCTCCTCCTCCTCCCCCCCTTCCCCCAACCACAGGCTGACAACGCACTTGCGACTCCCCTGGTGTTGCAAGTGTCTATGGACGGCAGTAATCACTTAACATCAGCCGATTCATCTGTTGGTTTGCCTCTTAAAAGAAATATATTATTATAACAACTGATTCAGTGAGCACTTATTGTCACTATTACACACAAATATTTGAAGTCGGCCATGTACAGAAACAAAAGGATCTATCATATCTGCTTATTCCTAATTCACTTTAAACAAACATTTATCTATACTCTACACAATGATTATTACCAGGGGGCCTAACCAAGTTGCTTATCGACAATCGCTAACGCAAATAGAAAACGGAAAAATGTATGGAGATGACATATCTGAGCACTAGTTTATCACGTGATATAGCGCTCAGATATGTCATCTCCATACATTTTTCCGTTTTCTATTTGCGTTAGCGATTGTCGATAAGCAACTTGGTTAGGCCCCCTGATGATGACTAGAGATGGATTTACAAAGTCAAAACCGGTGATCATGTTATTTATCTGACTATAATGACAATGACTCAATATTTTATAGGTATGTGGGAGAAGAATAAAGACCTCATGTAATAGAAACACTGTATTATATATGTATTAATCTACATTAAATAGCTATTTTAAACAAAAAAATTAATACTTTTTAGATGTAGACGATAAGGAGAATCTAATATGGCTTGCATAGGTTCAAAAACCAGATAAGAAATAAACAAGAACTTTGGGGTGTAAGGGGTGTCGAATAACATCATAAGACTTGAGACACCCAAGCCAACCTCACCTGCACGTGGTGCACCCAGCTGAATAACGAACGAGGCAATGGCGCAAGCGGGGTGGTAGGGTTTTACAGCCCGACTGAGTCGCAACCACCATGTATATGGCGAAAGAGCCCGTAATAGTGATTCGCTTCTACGGGTCGCGTTTCGGGATCAGCCTGTGCATATCCAGCTTTTTATAGGCCGGCATGATAGTGGCGACCGGTGATGGACAGTGTGTCAATCGGTGGTCGCTATTATTTTTGGATTGTACTATGCTTACCATCAGGCATAGTGCAGTCACTGTGCAGTGCAACAATAAAAAAAAAAAAAAAACATTTTCTTTTAAACTACTTGAGACATTCTGTTCTATTGCATTGTTATTACTAAATATTACCTCATGCACATGGTTCCACTCTTGCTATTATAATATATATAATAACTCCTTTACTTAATACAATTTTAAATAATAAGGATTAAACTGGAAATGGACACATGGTTTGTGACTGACCATAGGTAGCACATTTGCACACCAGACAGCAATGTGCAGAATAGCACAAATAAGTTTCACTGACCTTCAAAGAAAATGACTCATACAAAATCTGATTCCTTATTATTACCTATTACTTTGTATCGTGATATAGACTAAAACAAATGTAAACATGTCATAACTTAAAATTCCTTATAAGAATAGTAAATTATATATCCAGTAATGTTAATTTCAATAATTTTGAGTTTATAATTTCTAACATAAACATATCTCACACGTGAGGTTTAAAATGACAGACACCACACTTTATAAAAATTACAAAAAAGATGCAAAAGATTCCTATAAGAAAAAGATTTGTTTCAGTCACATTTTTTTAATTAGTTAATTATTAATGAATCATGAAAGAAAAATAAAGTTGACAGCAATTATATAACATACTAATACTAATCTCAACATGATCTCTAAATGAGTTTAAAAGCTATTGTACTTTTTTGCAAAAATTGACATAGTATTATCTTCTTCATATAATGCATTTTCCAGTCACATGTATTATGTTTATTATTCATCCACATGTTTGTAAACATAACAAACATATTCACATTCCATAAGACAGTACACACAAAGTTGTTAAAAAAATATCTAGATTGATAGCTTTATATTATTTTTCGACAAGTTTCATTTAAAATGCGTGCCCAAAGTACAGTTTGCTCCAAATGCAACTCAACCGTGAAAGTCTCTGTAATTTTGCAAGTGACATCATTGCTCTTTCACACTTTCAAATGATTAAAAAAACATAACGATAAATCTCTTCCTATTGTACACAGGTATATACTTAAATGACTCTACGTGTTTTATTTATCACAACAACAACGTAAATCTCTAATGAGCAGTGGTTAAAGATAATAGAGGAATGATTTTGCGAAAATAACATGAATTTTAGTACATTACATCCAGGAACTTCAAAACATACGTGTTTTCAACTGTCTCATGGAGGTTTATGACTGACCTTTGATTGAACGGGCGAACCCTCACAGCCACTTTCACCGAGGCCATTGTCACACATTATATTGTTATTAGTTTCTTAAAAATATACTATAAAATTACATTTATTATCCACACACATACGACATCACAAAGCGAATTGACATTTTTATTTGATTGACAAATTGATGACAGCAAGTCAAAATGACAGTTGACCTGTTACTATTACCTACGTTCCTTCAGGGATGAATTTACCATAGCTCTTAGAATTTTTTCAAGGGAAGAGGAGACAGAATGTATTTATGTCTTTGTATCTAATGTGAATTTCTTATATACTAGTTCACATTTCTTATAAATATTATTCAAAACCATTTCCGTTATAATGTATTTTTATTCGATGATTGATGACTGATCCATGGCTATTATAAAAACAAATACTTTCATTTGAATTCCAAAAAAATATGGAGATTACAATTGCCGAAGTGTTAATTGTTACTCGTCTGGGGCAAATTTTATTTGTAATTGAATCTTTTTTTACAATTTATTATTGTATTTTGTTTATTAAACTTAATTTATTGTAAGTGCTTCACACAGAGAATGTAATATTCAATTTGTAGCGTGCTGGCCATTAAAAATTATCTATGGCCCTTTTTCAAAACAACGGCATATTCGTTGTCATTAGTAGATACAAATTTTTCCTCGACAAAAGTGGACATTAAAAGTTTCGGTTGCAAAGTCAGTCTTTGATTTTATCATAATTTCACATCGAACACGCCCCAAAAAAATATTGTAAGATTTGGATGTTTAAAACATAATAGTTTCACATCTCTACCAGTGTAACCACCATAGATAAGATACTATATACTAAGACCACAATTACTAGGATACTGTGATCGTAGCAAATTTTAATCGTAATTTTAAACGTTCAGCAGCAGTCGCCTGAGGTTTGTTGTAAATTAATTATATGAGGTTGCAATAAAAACCGTCACGTTGTAGTTTAATTAAAAAAAAACTCGTGATGTAGTTACTTTTGAACTTGTAATGTTCTGGGCCGTGGCCGGATGCTTATCGTGCCAGTGTAGGGACCCGTGGCATTTTGTCACCTCTGTCACATTATAGTTATGCCAGCATTTGTGCAATAAGTTTTGTAGCAAACATCTTAAATATGGACTTAGAGTGAACTGACAAATGTTGTCATGTTTAAAAAGTTCTCATTATTTCTGTATGTATATAAAATTATTCTAAATATACCGTATTAATCTATCAAGTGCTATATAGCTTAAGAATAAGTAATAGATAAGTAATTGAGTTGTTGAAGTTTTACTAGTATATTGTCTTGCAAAAGGCAGCGCTAACCGGAGATATCGTACAATAAGTAGTTCATTTTATGTAGATGTAATCGCAGGTGCATCTAACAGTCTAACGGTCAACAGAGGAAAACAAAAAAATATTATATCGGCAAAATTTTAGTAGTTTCTGTAAAAACGAACTTCTTAGCAGATTTTAGTAGGGCTTTTATTGTAATCTAGCAGAATTGATAATTTACACTTGGTCACACTGGATCCTACGTCTGTCGAATCAATTTTATAGATTATCGGAAAAGGTTAGTTTTAATTTTATTGTTCATTATTTAGGTATAAAACTCGTATTACTTTACTGATTTATGTGCATACAATTACATGTCTATTATATATAATTACACCCATTATCTTATATTTGCAAAATTCAATGTCAACCCTGTTAATTTTATGTTGAGCATTACATAATAATATATTCATGTCATTTTAGGTGATAAAATGTCTGAAACACCAGGTCGTCCTATGAAATTTCCGTACACCTTCTCGGCGAAAATCGCACAGTTCCCGTTCAAGTTCCATATTCAGAACCAGTGGATCTGGCGTTACTGGATGTTCGGTATCGCCCTGTCGATGCCTGTGTTTTACAAAATTCACAAACTTTGTAAGTACCCAATAGATAACTTGTCTGATGAACAGTAGTTCTCTTTTATACAAATTCTCTCTTTAACAATCGTGTTAATTTTTTTCCTGGGGATTGTTTTTGTGATGGCTTAGTCGATAGCGTGTGCGACCACCGCATCGATGGACATACGTTCGAATCCTAGCAACTGAGTCGCAGCTTTCAGTATAGGAAAACATCATGATGAGACCATAGCTTTTTGGTAGGGATTTTTCTAAATTCGACCTGGCTAGCTACTACCGTCAGGTTAGAGTAGTTACCATCTTGGACCACACTGTAATTTGTTATCAGATGATTTTTTTTCATTTTGAAATGAAATTGCTCTTAACCTGGAATGGTCTTCACAGTTTCACCAAACTATTGAGGCGAGCGCTAAAGGCACTCAGCTGATTTGGGATGTTTGGGCGACTAACTCTAGGGAGCACAGCACACCTCGGCTTGGGCTGTTGCCTGTTTTGTGCAAAAAACCCGACCTATCTGAGATAAGCTAAGCTATCTAGATATACGTATATGAGTTATTGAAACATGCATGTGTACTAAACATGCGTGCCTCAACAACTCCTATATGTATTTTGTGTTGGAAAAATTCCTCAAAACTATATAGGATAGGATAGGACTAGATAAAAAAAGGAATAAAAATAAGGGTAGAACTCTCTATCGTTTATTTCTCAGAAAAAGAAAAACAGTGTGTAAGCGTGTAGGCATGCATGTGTGTATAGGTGATGTGTGTGATGTTGTAGCTATGATGTAAGTTTCTGTGTAACTGTATCGCGTGAGCAGCATACTCAAAGGCTCCACACCGAGGAATGGACCTAGGCTTGAGCCGCTGCCGAGGGGAGCCTAATCTGGTGTGCAAATGCGAAATTTACTCCCAGATCTTATCAGATGAGATATTGGTCTATGTATAACCTATAAAGTATTAAAGAGATCATAATTATTGTATGATATCAATCAGTGTATGTATTACTGATCCTCATCAGTCAGCCAGCATCACAGTTACAACTATATATAACTTATAATAGGACTTGCAGTTACTTTATTAGTTTGGATAAAACAAATTAATTTATAGTTCTATTCTCTACTGTAATAAATAAATGTATAGTCAGTTTGTCAAGAAAGCCAATCAACACTGTGAGCACTGATTATTTATCCAAGCAGCACTTTGCCCTACAATAAATTTCGACATAGAAATGAATGTCTGATTAATGATTTCTTGCTTTTTCTTTTCTCGATCTGAAACACTATTGACCTAGCAAGGTCTTAACAGCTTCACCAGACTACAGCATGAGTTCTTCCCATTTATAGGCTGAACTGTCTAATAGGGTGCCACTAGTATTAACGTTCTGGTCATGTGATTGTATGTGTAGTAGCTATACTGGAAGTAGATGTTTAAACAATTTGAATATAATTTTAGCCTATAAAAATATTATAAAGGCCATAATAAATCATTAAAATCAATTATAAATATATAAATCTTTACACTACTATCATTGTTTATTTGTAAGTAGAAGAACTGAATTGAACAACATAATTCTGAATCCTATAATAAGCCAAAGGTTTTAATGAACCAAACCTTTATGTAGAACCATATATAATATAAGAACTATTCTTTTGCCTACTGACTAGGTTCTCTCTAGTAAAAGATTTGTTGCCTAGTACCTGTATAGTTCTGGCCACTGTGTACTTAAGAACCAATCTTCCTCTAATCTATCACATTTTTCCATCTTAGATCACATTGTCATTTAAGAGAAAAATCTAAGTGTTTATATTTTTACTTTATTGTTGCTATTAAGTTCATTTAGAATAATTCAATGTACCCATACTGATGAAAGAAAAGAAATTGCCGATCTTATACATTATTTTGTAATTTTAACATTACCATTCTCCATATTTCGTTATGACATGGACTAATTGTCGCTTAAACTTTTTGGACAGTTAGCTGCACATTGAGTTTGTGAATATGTTTTAGATCAAATTAGAATTTAATAGTTATTCCGTTTGGGGAAATTTCCCTCTTTTATGAGGATCAGAGGTCCCAGAACTTTGTTAATCATAAAACTACAATTTTTATTGTTCCATTTCAGCCAATTCACCTGAGAATGTTAGCAAGTGGGCAGAAATCAGACGGAAGGAAGCAGCAGAGCATCATTAAATTAGTGCTAGAGTTTTGAAATCCAAGTATATGAAACTATGATTTATTTTATGTTGTAAGCAAATAAAATCATGTGCTAGTTGATTGTTGTGTTATTTCATACATTTTATCCCTAAACTATAAATAAATTTGCCAAAAAAAAATGGGTTTGAATTTATCTTGTTAAAAATTGACTAATTTTGTAAATTAAATCTCATAATGAACTAAGTACCGTATTAATAAGATTTTTATATATTGGTTAAATCTTCAAATCATATCTCACATACTTTACACAAATTAAAATTGGCTTGTTTCACTATGAAATGTCACAACTCTTTTCTTCAAAAGAAGACGAGACAAATCCATTAGATTAACATCGAAAAATAGATGACTGTATTATAACAATTATTTTATCCCTTTTATGTAATTACATAGCTTGTATTCAGGAGTGACACTGAAGTCTTCTAGATTGTGAATATCGCATTGTAGCATGCCACATGTGCAAATACGTATCAGTTATCAGTAATTGAAACAATTTTTTTTTCTTTTTTTCGAAATGACTACGCTATTGACCCAGCAAGGTCTTAACAGCTTCACCGGACTACTAAGGCGAGCGCTTAAGGCACTCGGCCGATTTTATTTTGGCAACCAGCTTAACGGTGCACGTTCCTATAATATTTACTATACTCTTTGGGTGCACGGCACACCTCGGCTTGGCTGGTGCCTGTTGCATGCAAAATCGCGACCTATCTTAGCTAACTATTCATATATGTATGAGTTGTTGAAACGTGTATGTGTACCAAGCATACACGCCTCAACAACTCCTCCATATATTTATTATCGGAAATTGGGAGTCTTTCAGTTCGATAAGGGAAAAAATAAGTAAACCCTTCCACTTTCATGTGTAAGCGTCGTGCACATGTGGGGTGATCGTGTAGTGTTGTAGCGGTGATGTATATTTGTGTGTCACCGTATCGCGCAAGCAACGCACTCAAGGGCTCCCTACCGAGGGATCCAACCTAGGCTTGGGCCGCTGGCGTGGGAGGCCTAATCGGGAATTGAAACAGACTATGTTGAGTTCTATCCTGTAATGCTATTCCCAGATCTACGCATTTCAACACAAAGCTTTGTCTATGGTCTCACTGAATGCAGACATGGGAAGACATTATTATTATGTATTATCGACTATGTGATGATATGTTTACATAACACGATAACTGGACCAGCATTTTTAAAACACATCAGATGAGTTTAGGAGAACGCTAATTTCGAGTTGTCGGAAAGACGGGTGTGGGAAAGTGATGTTTGAGTGTTTATCAGATTGATTTATCTCGGATGTTAGTTTTAGAGGCAGAAGTAGTTGGAGCTACGTCACATATATATGGGAGGAACATAATAGTGATAGCTATATAGCTGACTTCAATAACTACTAGGGTGTAGACCTTTTCTTAGCAATTTTCAATAGTTTAGCAACAGTTACGATTTTAATTTTACATACAGTGTGGATCGTGATAGGGGCTAATAGATAATAACTAGCATGGCACAGGCGTACATAATATAGAATATACATGGAGGATACATTATATCTTTTTTTTTCGAACTGACTACGCTATTGACCTAGCAAGGTCTTAACAGCTTCACCGGACTACTAAGACGAGCGCTTGCGGCACTCACCCGATCTTATTAGGGTAACTAGCTCAAGGGTGCACGGCACACCTCGCCTTGGGCTGTTGCCTGATACGTGCAATTCGCGACCTATCTGAGCTAAGCTAAGCTACATATTCTTAAGCTAATAAGCTAAGAGTTATTGAAACATATATGTAATTTGTGTCGGATAATTTTTCTAAACTATTTCAGTTCGATAAGGGAAAAATAAAACCCTTCCACTTTCATGTGTACGTGCATGTGTGTGGAGGTGATATGTGTAATGTTGTCGAAGTGATGTAAGGTCAAGTGTCACTGTATTGCGCGAGCAGCTTACTCAAGGGCTCCACGCCGAGGGAACAGACTTAGGATTGAGCTGCTGCCGAGGGGGGCCTAATATGGTGTGCGGGAGCGAAATTTATCCCCAGACCACGGCGGTGTGATTTGTGGTTACGCGGGCGTAAGCGTTAACACGTTCTGTTTGCAGAGACAGGCTGGTACTGATCGTTCACTGCCGTTATTTCATCAAGAGTGTCGGTAAAAATATGTCGCGATCGTCTTTCATAATGCGTTCGGTACGGGTTCGTATTTTGCGGCCACTAACGAACTGGGATGATTCACGACTATTTCAAAATAACTAATCGTAAGTGATTTTACGTGTGCCCAGATAGAAAGCATCTCTAGGTCTCTATGGAGGTCTACTCGCCGGATGCACCACGGGGCACCGGTCACTTTACGTAAAACGCGGTTTTGAAGAACCTGCAACTTATGAAAATTATCTTTCGACATATGCGCAAAAACGGGACAGCTATATGTCATCACGGGACGTATATACGTTTTATACAAAGTGAGCTTGTGTCTGAGATGTCTACGTTCCCGACCCTGTCTTTGATTTTTAACCCATGCATGCTTCTTTCCAAGGCCCGTTGGCATTTTGTTAGCCTTTCCCTATGGTGAAATGTTATTTATTGACCAAGTTTCACAGGCATATGTAAGAACTGGTAGAATACAGGATACATAATATAGAAGAAAAAATAAAATACATTTTGCTTTAAGGTCCTTTATTCACTACAATATAAATTAATTATAAAACTAATAAATTACATCAATAAATATGTTGCGGATACATTATCGTCAATTTTATTGGACAATTCTTCATTTATTAATCCTCATATGGGAATGATCACTGGTTTGTAAGATAAGAAAAATATAATTGACAAACCATAGACATTATTTTGTTTTTGTTTTTTTTTTGTTCAGAATCCAGAAACAGGATGTCTCTACCCAAGTTGCTTATCAACAATCACTAAAGCAAATAGAAAACGGAAAATGTATGGAGATGACATATCTGAACGCTATATCACGTGATAAATTGTCGAAAAATCACGTGATATAGCGTTCAGATATGTCATCTCCATACATTTTTCCGTTTTCTATTTGCGTTAATGATTGTCGATAAGCAACTTGGTTAGGCCCCCAGAACCGAGTTTATTTCGACTCTTACAAACTCACCTAATGTATGAACTGTTGGCAAGTTATAAGTATAGATTTTTTAGTATGTGCATTGCGGTCAAAATTTAATACGATACACAAAAAGCGTTTCTTTAATATTCCATTATTGATGCCTGGAGATATGTACAAAAAGAATAACTAAATCAACCGGATGCCTATGGTGACAATTATTTTCACAATAAAAAAGAAGCTACGTTTAACGATTGCGCCTTTCGATATGAAGACAAAAAAATGACAGAACAATAATAATTCAAAATAATAAAAACAAAAAAAAAAAAAACACGTACAGATAAAATTTAGTAAACACAACATAAACTCGGATAACATTTGAGCTTTAAAAATTGATCGATTTATTTTTATGAGCCTACCATAAAATACCAAAAATTCCAAATCAAATCGTCTTTAATCAATTAGTTGATCTAGAACAGGAGTATTTATAAGATTTTTAATATCATCGAAAGCAAACAAAATTCATTTTTTTTCTTCAATTTTTTTTTTACAATATGATTATTACATTACGGTTAAACTTCTTACGAAAAATTTGAGTAACGCCACAGGTATTTGCAACGTTGTCGACATAAAAAAAATCACAACACTAAAAACTTATTATATACACTTCACTATTGAGGTTACACATTAAATGCGGGCCTTCTTAATATTAATTAAAACGGTGGTAGAGTGAAACTAATTAAAAGCAGAAAAGCAATCTATTTAATTTATCAATATAATAATCGCACACGATTAAAATTAGAATCGTTATTTATAATGGAAATAATCACAGCGACTTAATCGACAGCTTAAAAAATCCGTGCATATTATTATTATATAGCCTTAAGTTATATTTAAAAAAAAATAATCTACGCTCATCTAAATCGTATTCAAATTGTAAAAATAGCATAATTGTTCATCACTTCTTAAAACAATGGACTGGCACAAAACTAAATTCGACAAAGTAGGGAAGGTGGTAAAAAATTATATTGCATTCTTGAAGATTTTATCAAAACTCGTTTAAAATTTTTAAATTCACCGAAAGACAACGTATGAAATAATCGTAATTGAGTAACTATGGTGTTGCCATAACTTGTGTCAAAAGTCTCTAAATACAATTAAAAAAATATGTACTAAGTATGATTATATGTGGTCACTTTCAGAATTGGCAGTACGGATTAATTCCTTCGGCTGTCCTATTAGACGAATATTATTACTACTACTATCTGTGGTCAAATAAACGATTGCCAAATCATAGACTCTACTTTGCCGATTTCAATTTTATGCAAACCTATTATTAATTATATATTTATAAAACTTGTAAAATTGGATTCATTGAATCAAATATACTTGAATGTCGATATTTAAGAAACTAAACACATTTTTGTATGTTGATACTCATTTCCAATAATTACCAAAATAATATATTGTTTAATTTTTAGGATCAACTTATTTTTTTTTTTTTAGAATTCATAGGATAGTTATTATTTCCATTAATACTTATCCGTGAAAAGATTCAGACATAACAATTTTAAAACACTGCAAGTCTTCTCAAAATTGACTCAATTTATCGGCTTACACTATAACCATTACAAAATTCCCAGACAACTTCTAAAGGCTCGTTAAATCTAAGCAGATTACAAAATCTAAGCAGATTACAAATTTATATACATGTACTAAAATCTTAACTGCAATAACTTACGTTTGTACATCACAATTTTTAATACACATTTTCAGATATAATTACATAGATCATATTAAAAGATTGTCGACGATTCTGGAACATTCGATAAGACCATTCTTTAACTTATCTCACACGAATTGAGAAGTTATATATGAATGTTAAATAACTACTTTTCAATTCGTCAATATCGATTTGGTTAGTACTTTTTTTTTTATTCTCCATGAAATTACATAATTTTTCGAAAGACACTGATCAACAGTGGAGTAAACCATACAACTTGTAGATTAGCGGCTGTATTTCTTACGTTATATCAAAAACTCCAGTTTTAAAAAATCTGCTCAATCCTAAACACTTATAATTTATGAAGTCGCAAAAAAAGGAATACAATATCTCAAATAATCACTAGATAACTAAAAAAAAAATCTAAATTATAACCACAGACTTACCTGAGTGAACTCCTGTAACGTGTTATATCTAAATGGAAACAGGAAAAAAATCACAAAACGTATGAAAAGCTTGAGCACTGTCCGATGTGATTTCACAAACCCACTAGAACGATAACAGTCTCTGCTGTGTCTTTGAATAATCCAGTTCAGTAATACACATAGTCCGTGTACCGGCCCGGACCAAATGAATATCACTTGGTCTTCTGCTTTTTAGATCTCGGTGAGTCCTCGGACTCTGAGGGTGACAATCCGGGGGCTGTTTCTTCCTCCTGTTCCGATATATTTGGTAGCTGCAGCAAGTCGAGTTCCGCGCATCTCTTGTTTACGTATTTCTCCAGGCGGATCCCGGCTCTGTAACAATGAGATCTATCATACTAGCTACCGGCCCTGGCTTCCCACACGTATACCAACAAGGAGAACATTTTTTCGTTATGCCAAAGATCAGCAAACAAACGAGCCATCTGATAGCAAATGGTTACCGGCTCCTATGAGGTGTTGCAGACCTTGAAGAGTATGTTTAAACCCCTTTTTGAAGAGGCCTGTGTCATAACCTTGGGAGAACACAGAGTCTGAAGTTCATTTGGACCATAAACAGTTTTAAATATATGTAGGTAACAACAAAATAATTGAAAATTGCCAAAAATGGAAGTGGGAAATGTTTAAAATAAGAGACCTCTTCCAGAAATCTATTTTGATCTACGTTTGAAGAGGCCATAAAACATTATAGGGGTGAGGAGCAAGTCCCAGCCCTACTTATATGTTCTTGGTTGGTAGTTTGTGGGAATAAAGATGTTTAGTATGTTTTAATAAAGATGTTTAGTATGTTTTA
>JACEII010000081.1:485490-501083 GCA_014332785.1 Antheraea mylitta | reverse complement strand
AGCTGGTTCAGTGCTTCCTCGTGCAGGAGGACCTCGTGCCGGCTGGTGCGCTTTCTGCCTGACCCTCGTTCCTCTGCAAAGTATCAATGTAAACACAATGTATATTATCAAATGTATAAAATAAAACACAAGAAAATAGGGACAGTTCATCACAGCGTTCCAACCCTACAAACGAATCTATTTTGTATGAAACATCCAAATTGTGATACTACAGTTCGAGGCACCATAAGAGTAATTATTCGTTTAAATGTAAAAAAAAACACCAATTTTGTTTTCTTAAGCACTATTGTATGTATTTAGAATTAAAGTCTAAGAGTGTACTCTATAGATCGCACTCAGATTTATCTCAGACTTGAGTCCAGAATTTAAATTATATTCGCAAGCTTAGTTTTAACTTAGTTTGTGCTGAGCTAAGTTCAAGTCATCAAATTCAACGACTTACGAGAAATGTGAGTTTTACTAATGCAAATTAAAAAAGTATGACAAAATAATGATGATGATGTCCCCCGAAGTCATGCAAGGTTCATCTGCGCGTGAATTGATTTAAGTGGTTAGGCATTTGCGCTCATGCAAACCCATTCTCTCATCCAGTTCTATCAGAATCCGATGGACCAGTTTCCCGGTACGACCGGTGATAGTCAGGATGCAGTGAGTTGGCCCCCCGATTGGCGCCAATTAAAGGCTTCTCACATTGCCCAGCAGTAATTACCCCCATGGCATTAGAAACAAAGGTATCTTCTACCATAGTAAGCTTAGCTTAGAAAATAATAATGTAAGAATGAAATTTCTAAATATTTTTGTTATCATTATTAATTGATTTGGTTTTGATTCTTCATTTCTGTAAATGTCAAGAAGTATTCAATTAATCGTTTCGTTATCTGTTGTCTCTTTCCTTTTTACAATATCCTAGAAAACATGCAGGGTTCAAAATATTTTTGAAAATTAATTACATCTTAGAGACTCAACGCGGTATTGAAACTAAATCTAGCGTAATGAAACTATATATTCGTGAGCTAATATTGAACTCAGTAACTACTTAGCAAATTTTAAGCTGAGCTAAGCATAAGATAAGTTGAGTACGATTTTTAGATTCAACCTTATGTGTTGAATGATTTAAATTACTTTATAAGCACGTACCATGTGTACCGTTTGTATATGATCCCTTTATCGAACTGCGCAAAGAGTTCAATTCCTCTTTAGATCTGAAAAGCAAAATTATTCACAATTAATCAATACTGAATGTGTAATTTTCTAGCTATATTGATTATTATTCTTTATACATAAATTTCTTCTGTAGATGTGTATGTCACTGAAATCCACCTAAAGGACTGTGGATTCGAGAACGGTTTAGATTCACAATTAGACTCGGTAAATGGCGCTGCGGTTGAATCGTATATTTTTGTATTTTCAAGAGAGAGTAAAGGTATATATATATATATATAATGTACAAAATGTGTATGTAAACATTTATATGTGTGTGTATATGTTTAATCAGGGATTGTGTATAGACTTATTTGTCTAATCAACAATTTTAGCTTGTAAGTTTGAATATGTACAGATACGGTCCGCTAAGGTGTTTCTTGTAAAACATGTTGTATAATCGGTTTTTGGCTACCAAGATACAGGCTTTGCCTAGTTTGGTAGCCACTGTAAAAAGTAGTTTGTAAAATGTACAAAAATGTTAATAATAATAAATAATAATATATATGGTAATTGGCAATAAAATACAATTCAGTCATTTGAAAAAAAAATTCTGTCTGTCTGTAAGTTTGTGTGAACACACATCAAATCAAATATACTTTATTCAGTTTAGAACCTAATAAGACACTTATGAACGTTAAAACTACCACCTGTTCAGTAAACAACCCAGTCATCAAGAAGTACCGGCAAGACACTCGATCGAGTACATCTTCTTAAACATATCAGTATATTTCGAATACATCATACAATCGTTTTTAATGGATGCATATGACGCTGACGCTGATGAAATGCCTCTCATACTTACAGTTCGGCAAATCGGTAATATGCTTTGGGACTTTGTTGTAAAACCTAACACTATTCCCTAAAAAACTATTACTGGTTTTACTAAGTCTGAAACATGAGACGACCAGTTTCATACTGTTTCTAGTATTTATATCTTTTAGCCGGTTTTTTACAAAATTTATTTATTTATTTCAAAGAAATCTACAGCTATACATTTAAAAATAAAAATGTAAGTACAAGTAAAATGTTAGATTCGCCAACAATGATTTCTATATGTAAATACTTGTTTTTACTATTACATGACAACCCTTTTTTTTATATTTTTAGTAAAACATCTATTATCTAATAAATAACATAACTTTACATGAAAAAGCTTGTATTTGGGTATCTTAGTTAGTTCACAGAGTTGGCACAAGGTGGCGGTAGTGAGGTGTGTCACGTGACGGGAAGTGTCTAACGACCGGAAGTAAGGAAGTAAAGCGATGTACTCTCTCATAATGGACTTCAGACGTCAAACGGAACACATAATAATAATATGATCTGGCACTATCCCTCTAAACAAGTACTACTTATGTGATGTGTGTAAATGTGAGAATCAATATGGATATTGAAAACAATAATTTAGAAATCTTTAGGATTCAAGTATGGTCAATAATGCTCTTTGTAACCATCGCTTTAAAAGGTCTACTACGCTCATGAAAAATGTCTATGTCAGATATCTTTTCATCGTATAAGTGGGCGCACCTTATCATTATTGAATTAGAACCATAGTTCGTATTAGTTCTAGGCTCATTAAAGAGCCGTGGCTTTCGAGTGTGTTTGGTGTTAATTCTCAACCCTATATGCTCCACCAAGTCTGAACAATCTATGTTATTGTTTACTATATTATACCAGAACATCAGATCTCCCACTAAACGCCTCTCTTCAAGAGTTAACATATTTAGTTCACGAAGATTCTCATTTCTAACTGCAGATAGAAAAAAGCCCCGTCTTTTAAGAAATGTCAGAAATTTGTTTTGAATATTTTCGATTCTATTAATATGAATAGCATAACACGGGTTCCATATTTGTGATGCGAATTCTAATATACTGCGTACAAAAGCACAGAATAGTATTTTGAAAGAAGATATATTTTTAAATGGTTTTGAAATTCTAGTTATAAAGCCCAACATTTTATAAGATTTTTGTATTATATTTTCGTAATGACCCTTGAATGATAATTTATTGTCTAGCTTTACCCCTAGATCCCTGACGCAAGACTCTCTTAGTAGAGTAATGTCACTAAGACGATAATCATATTTGATGACATTTCTCGTCTTCCTTGTGTATGTGATACACTGACATTTATCTACGTTGATATCCAGAAGATTCAATGTACAGTAGTCAAATAGTCTGTTTAAGTCTTGTTGTAATTTGATGCAGTCTTCAATAGTATATATTGGCATAAATATTTTGGTATCGTCAGCATACATCAGATAATTTGCGTGTTGAAAACAGAAACCTATATCGCATACGTATATATTACTTTGACTTGACCTTATTCGAAGCTTATTTATGAGATAGGCACTTCCGTTTCCCGCCAGCATGCCCACTTTTGACAGTAAATATCCCTAACTTCCGGTCAAATATCTTACTTGTGTCTCGCCCCACCATGGCAGAGAGGTGTATTTAGAGCGACGCCGTCTTTCAACTTCATTGGCGTCTTGTTCCCCGCCGAGAACAAACGTGCGAGTGAAATACTTGCACAAAAGTGAAAAATATTTGCAGAAAATATTTTATTTTTTAATTTTATAGTCTGATTAATATTTCCAGAAAATATTGTTTTTCTGCTTTTCAAGTATATGAAAGAGTGTTAATATGTTCCTGGAAGGATTGGTAAAAAGTATTGTAAGGCCGCGTAAGTAGCTACTTACATATTAACCTATTGCTGTTACTGAGGAACAATATAACGATACCTTTCGTTGAAAAACGATCACGTGAGTACAAGCTAAGTCTGTTTTAAGAACGGACTATTTTATTTAGTGTTAATAACAGTTTTTATGCGAACGGGTTACCCCGTTCGAATTTATTTTTAATTTCCGGTCATTTTCTGAAGTGCTGCTCTTTTATAAAATATTATCATAGTTTTTATTGCCTAATATACCGGTTGTTCATATACATATATTGTGTGTATGCATACATCTCACATATTTTTTCGAATGTGAAAATAAGTGGTGTTAGTGAAAATTTCATTAACTGTAGTTAATGTTATGTAGTTACCTCGAATGGTACTGAAAATCCACCTTTCCCCTAAATAAAAGGGGGGGGGGGAATCCTTTCGAATTGGTTATATGATGAGTAGAACTTTTAGACCAAGAGAGTGCTTCTAGAAGGTCTTTGTCAACATTATTTGCTCAAAATAAAGGCTACTGGAAAGTTTGGTTGAAACTGTTTTTTTTTTTTTTGCGCTTACTTTGCCAAAATTCTTCCAAGCCATAAATTTGTACTATTTACACATATTTTTAGTTGTGTTTGATATCACTTAGGGTGTTTTTAGACGGTTAATGTTTTAGTTTCGTACTAGATAGCACTAGAGATCATTGACAGCTCTTAAGCTGTAAAACTTTTTCAAATAGGAATGTGTAAAACTTATTTTAAATATCTTGGTATACCGATTCAGTGGTGACGCAGAGCACATATTTTTATACGCACGTAACTGGTCTTATTTTAGGTAAAATTCTTTATAATAGTGATAGTGAACCAAATCGTTTCTCATATCGTATTTTAAAATCTACCGCGGTGAATACCGAATCCTTACGTAACTAAGACTAAAGGCAATTAAGAAACCATACCATAGTTTCTTATGGCATAGTTATACATTTTTTGTTTTGGTATGATTATATACTGAAATGTGGTAAACGTTCTAGCTCACAGGCATCTTTCAGAGGGAATTGCCTTCTTGAATATATAGGCCTTATTCAGAATTGTAGGCCTTATTCAGAATTGATAGTACCTCTGTAACTAAATCATCTTGGACTAACGTGCTAACTTTAATGCTTGTGTAATCAAGATTCCTTTATGAATCTTGGCTTATCTATATCACATTGGCGTCGGTGTCTCTACCACCACCAGGCGATAACAAACAAGTCTCATAAATAAGCTTCGAATAAGGTCAAGTCAAATTAATAGAAGCGTTTTACCTTACAATAAAACGCATATTAATTTACTTACCTTATTCGAAGCTTAATATTTTAAATTCTGCCTGGTATTATTATTCGACTCAATGAAGTTGAAAGACGGCGTCGCTCTAAATACACCTCTCTGCCATGGTGGGGCGAGACACAAGTAAGATATTTGACCGGAAGTTAGTGATATTTACTGTCAAAAGTGGGCATGCTGGCGGGAAACGGAAGTGCCTATCTCATAAATAAGCTTCGAATAAGGTAAGTAAATTAATATGCGTTTTATTGTAAGGTAAAACGCTTCTATTAAATAGAAGGGGCCCCAAATGTGATCCTTGAGGAACGCCTGAGGTTACACCAAGAAATCTGGAACGTTGTAATCCAATTTTAACTGCTTGCGATCGGTTGTCAAGGTATGAAGAGAACCAACGCAATAAATCCCCGTGTGTTCCGGTGGCTTCCAACGTTTTTTATTAAAACTGAATGGGACAGCCGATCAAAACACTTAGAGTAATCTGTATAAATTGCATCTACTTGAGAACCACGATCCATTACGCCAACTACAAAATTTGTGAAGCTAGCCAGATTCGAGACCACTGATCTTTTTCGCATGAATCCGTGCTGAGTATCTGGTATACATTTTTGTAATAAAGGATATATTTGGTCGTAGACTATTTGTTCGAAGAGCTTGCTAAAGACAGGTAAAATTGATATCGGACGATATGCTTCGACTTTCACCCTTGAACCACCTTTATGAATAGGCACAATCAGAGCTTCTTTCCATTTTTGAGGGAAAGTGCCTTCCACGATTGATCTATTGAATATGATAGATAATGGCTTTCCTAAACACGTTGCACATTTTTTTGCGAAGATAGGAGGAATACCATCACTCCCCTCACCCTTATTACAGTCTAGAGATCTTAAGTATTTAGAAACAATGTCGTTGGTTATCGTTAATCCTGAAATATTTGAAAAATGTGGTATTGAACTGATTAGAGCCTGATTCTCGGATATATTTGGTTGTCTATATGTTGAAACAAAATATTTTAAAAAAGCCTCACATATATCTGACGTCTTAGTGTAAGATTTCGATTTAAATGTTACAACCTTAGGTATATTATTTACGCTTTTTAAATCTTTCACATAACGCCAGAAGAACTTAGGATGTACCTTCAATGATGTTTCACACTTTTTTACGTAGTTAAAATGCAATTTTTCAAAGTTTATACGGACATATATTAAATTATCATGAATGTGTATACAGTTTTCGAAATTAACAATACCATTTACTCATGTCATTGCTACGAATGTTGGTAATTCATATATGAAAGGAAGTTAAAATACGGACTAACTCTGTAAAACAATTTCACTCACTTTCTCCCTCTCTTCTTGGGGACAACATCTCCGTTTTGTAGCGGCGATGACTCCTTACTGCTTCGCGATTTCCTTGTCTTCAATTTGACCAGAGCCGTGTTATACTCACTGTCTTCTGATTCTGTGAAATATTTATATTACAATAGAGAGTACTATAAAAATTGATTTATTTTTTACATTAACAATAAAACTTTCGTTTTCAAATAGAAATAAATGAAAACTTTATATTTATTCATTTTACTGTATAAAATATTAGTTGAAAATTTTGAACGGAAGTTGGAGATGAAATATTGGTAGCAAAATCAGTTGATTAGAATAGGTATGGGAAATAATAAATTTTTAAATCAAACTAAATCGTGGAATCGAATCATGAAAAAAAACATGGTCTAGTGGATCGATAAATCAAAAATCGATCTTTTCAATATCCCAATTATTTTTTAAAGCTTTTTCCTCTAGAAAAAAATCGATCTCTTATTTATCTTCTTCTGAAGAGATTACAGATGGTAGAGCCACGATTAAACGAATACTGGTTTGAGCATAAATTAGTCGGCTAGCCCGCTGTACTACCACCTGAGCCACAGAAACACTGATGTCAAGTAACAGCGCTTGCATTGTTGCGTTTCGTTCGGTCAGTGAAAGCGCCGGAGGCCCACCTGCTTACCTTCGCCTCCTCCAACGCATTTTTCTGTATCTAACAATATATTGTTCGATTGCAGATCGCTACATTAGAGTCATTTGAGATTAAATCAGAATAAAGACGTGGAAATGTGATATGTCGAAATATAAAGAGGAAGAATATGATAATGTGTGTATTTGAAAAGCAGTAGTTTCACAACTTAGTATTTTGATTATTTTTTAAGAGTAAGGGATGAATACACTATAATACTATGAAGTGCGCGATAGTCATTACGATACAACAGAAAACAATATGGGATAGGTTTAATTTCATCAGTGTTCTGAAGAGCTGTTTAACCTTATTCAATCTTCTCCTTTCTACTACAGAACTACATAGGCGGATACACCCCTGCATAATTTCACAGTTTTCAGTAGTAACCATCCATACAAGAATGAAGAAATTCGAAAGTTCTTATTTTCGTCGTACTGTAAAGATGTGGAATTGCCTCCCAGCCAGCGTGTTCCCTTTCTCTTATGACTTGTGGTCCTTCAAACGAGTCGTGAAGAAGCACATTTGTAGGTCAGCATGATAGCTATTTAACACTGACAGTCGCCGTTATTTATGGACTGTACTGTACTTTCCATCAGGTATCGTTCAATCCTTTTGCCGAAACAGTTTAAAACTTCTCTCTTTCTCTCACCCTATATTTGTATATATTTGTGGTACATTAAGAATTTACACCAATCCGAAGAAAATTTAACTTCAAAAACACCCTAAATTCTAGAAGTTTTTGATTCCCTTAAGCAAAAATACATATTCAACGTTCAAATAAAATTATAAGTCGACATATCACAAAGCTCACGTGAGGTACGGAAATTATACATAAATTATTCTGAAATTAATATTAGTTATATTAATTAATGATCTTTTATGAAGTTATATGGCATTAGCTTTGAGTGCAGAATGCATTTAGACGGACGTAGGCATAACGATGGGCGATTCCAAGACATTTAAAAAATCATAAGACTCCGAAGAACTCGATAAATGTAATCGATATGCTAACAATTAAATATCAATCACCTTAAAACAATCGAGAAGTTATTCAATTGTTTTCATTTTAATATCAGCAATAGTCATTGATAATTTTGGTTTCTTCGTGTTTTTATCTCAAGATTTTACGATATCTCAAAACTTCACGATTAATTTTTTAATCACTCGGAGAACAACGTATATGTTGTTCGATTGTTTCAATTTTCATATCAACAATAATCATTGATCATTTTGGTTTATCTCTGTTTTTGCCTCGAGATTCTACTATTAAATTTCGAATCACTCAGAGAACAATCGATATGTTATTCAATTGTTTTAATTTTAATATCAGCAATAGTCATTGATAATTTTGGTTTATCTGTGTTATTGCCAGAGATATTATTATTCAATTTTGAATTACTGAGAGAAAAATCAATATGTTAATCGATTATTTTAATTTAAATATCGGCAATCATTAGTCATCTTGGTTTCTTTTTACGATAAAATTCTGAATCCCTCTGTGAATAATCAATATGTAATACGATTGTTTCAATTCTCATATCAAATACTTATTGATAATTTTAATTTCTCTGTTTTTTCGTCTTACTTATGAGGGAAAACGATGCGTAAGGTTGAATTTGAATATAATCAAAACTCTTATAGTCAGTTCTATATGTGACGGCAAACGAAAACGATAAACTGACTTGAAAATTACGGTTCCTTGTCAGTCGATACGATATTCGAGTGTTATTGAAAATAACGAGAAAATCGATATGTACGAAGAAACGAGTACACAGAGTCTCGACACCGCGCATCGCTACTTGAGCAATCTTCCAGATTTGAGACACAGGATGCGACTTAAATAATGAGAATAAAGGGAATAAAAAATGTGTATATAGATTCATGCTTTCAGAAGGCCCATAAAATAAATTAATAAACAGGGCATGTTACAAAGACATAATCGGTTAATAATACAGGTATATAATTTTTGATTGATTTTCAAAATAAGAGAAAAATATAGACATTTGATGAAGCGTGCGACTAGGTAATGAAGTATACTGAATATTAATTCTCCATTTTAAAAATCAGGTAAAATTTGAGTGGTTTATAAAACAGAAGCAAGAGCCCAATGTACAATGAACTATAACGAATGAGACCCAAAAGTAATTAGTGAATGAAAAAACAAAAGCCATTTCGACCTTGAGCAGAGTTATGAGATATATCGATAAAATTAGACGAAGCGAAAGTATCGATATTTTGCACGTTAATTAGATAGGTATGTACAGAAGTTGGTGAAGCGGTTAATAAGGGATGAAAGCGATGCGTAAACGTCACCGGATGGAGGGGGGAGATGGAGGGGTTGTTATAACGAACCGGAACTGTTAGCCGTGGTGTGCAGCGCGCGCGCGTACTCGTGGATGTTGGTGAGGGCGGTGGCCGCGCAGCGCCGGACCGCGTGCGCCGCTTCACATACATATATCGATATTATTACACCCCTATTCCTTATACTAATCTATCGATAACTCCATTCAAGAGTTTTTGACAGGATTTTACATGACAGACTATGTCATGTAGTGGATTTTATATTTCATAATCTTGTGTAATTTGGTTCTATATTATGTAACGTTGGTGGTGCTTTACGTAATATAGTTAGGTTATTATACACAAGTGGATCGGAAATAATACTACGGAGCATGGATACTGATTAGCCACAGACTCTGAACTGACACAAAACTGAGGAGTTCTAACAATGTTAGTTCATTGAAATTATATGAAGAAACTTGTAATATCATTACTCACTTGACAATGGCAGTAATGGTCTACTAAATAGAAGACTGGTTGCCAAAACCAAAATAGAAGAACTTCATCCAATAGTTTTTGGAGGGATTTTAGTCTGTCATGTAGTGGATTTTTTATTTTATTCATAATCTAGTATTATTTGACTCTATATTTTGTTAATTTGGTGTTGTTTTACGTAGTATAGTTAGTTTATTGTGCATAAGTGAAGTGAATGGAAAATAATACCACGGATCATGAAATTTTGAGATGCCACAAAAACTCCCTGGAAGGTTCTTCTAACAAGGGATCCACCATCTTGGTAAAATATTGATTCACACGACGCTTAATATTGAAATGATCACACGACGCTTGTAATATTATTGACTATGTGACAATGGTAGTAATCATCTGAAAGATTGATTACCAAAAATAAAGTTAAAAAAAACTTCATTCAATTGGATAAACAAGTTCCATGTAGTCGAGTCACAATGACTAATAACTACATTTCCTTTTATCTATAACTTTATTCAGATTAGATTAACAACTTCCAGGTAATCGAGTCACAGTGCTTAATGATTGCATTTTCGTTTTGGTACTGCTAACTCTGCTTTTCATATGTATGTCGTACTTATATTCCGTAGTAGGTGGTAGAGTCCGGCTGAAACTATTTTTGGTTTCAGCATGAATGGGTCGGCTCCTCCGGGGTAGTACCGCCCCTCTCACAGATAACCGACGTGAAATAACATTGCTTGCTATGTTGTGTTTCGTTCGGTCAGTGAGAGAGCCGGAGGACCACATCCCTTTCTCTTTCCTGCTTTCCCTTCCCTTCCCCTCCCCCTTCTCCCATATACAGGTTGGCAACGCACTTGCGACGTTCCTGATGTCGCTAGTGTCAATGGACGGTGGTGATCACTTTACATCACGTGACCCACCAGTTCTGCCTCCTTTGATATAAAAATAAAAAAAATAAAAAGATTCCTTAAACATATTTGTCGATAACATTAATTGGACTGCATGAACATATAAATGTTATCAACTCAGAATCCCTTAAATATGTCACAAATTAAATAAGTCACAATGTCACAGATATGACAATTTTAATACAGTTGAGTTTGTTTATTTCGAGTTATTTAGTACTTGTAGTCTGGTGAAGCTGTTAAGACTTTGCTGGGTCAATAGCGTAGTCAGTTCGAAAAAAAAAAAAAAAAAAAAAAACAGTTATTTAGGAACAATGGTGTATCAATATTTGTTGGAGGCGCATTGTAAGTTTATTAGACACGGTCTAGTATGTATAGAAGCATTGTTAATGCACTATGTTTATAATTGTTTTTTTCTAGGACTATGCCGGATTAAGGTCCTCGATATTTTCCATACTCTGTCTCTCTATAAATACATTACTGTATAATGAGTAGTCTTTGGAGAAATTCCCAATTTTTGGTGTTTATTATTAGTATTAGTAAATTGTGGGTTCATTTCAAATAGTTTGTTGTTGTCTGCAGAGTTGTTCAGTTTAATCCCTTCTTCTCCTTTTCACAACCGAACCACGCGCGCTGGTCTACGGAGCCCCAGTTTTTCGGTAAACCCTATCTGGGCACGAACTAAAAAGTTCGCAACTTCTTATCTTTGTCGTACCATGAAGCTGTGGAACAATCTCCCGGCTAGTGTGTTCCCTTCTTCCTATAATATGGGGTCCTTCAAGCGTAACTTGAAGAGGCATTCACAGCGACGACCGACGAAGGATGACGTATCTCTCGGCAGTCGCCGTTGTTTTTGGATTGCACTGTGCTTACCATCAGGCACAGTGCAGTCACTTTGCCGTGCTATTATAAAAAAAAAAGTCTCTCGTCACTCGCGTTTTTGGGACTTCTTGTACGCAGCTTTGTAAATACAACCTTAAATAATTCGCGTAAGGTTAAGTTTACAAAAACATAAGTTTACTACAATTACTTTAGTATATCTGTGTTTTTGGGGGGGGATTTTGAGCATTACTTCCATTCAAGTCTGTGCATCTTGGGTTTTTATATATAAATGCAATTACGGAATTTTTTGTACGTAACAGAGCATACGAACATTACTGTGATCACTTTTGTTTATGTTTATCACTGACTAGGGATGGTAAATCTTTTAAAATCGATTAATGAAAACCAACTATAATGCATTGATTATTTAAAAGTAGATCTCTTAATTATTTTTTTTTTTAGCTTTTTTTTAATTATAAATTATTATTATTGATCTACAAAGATAAAATTGGATCACGATTTTATAGAGTGACAGGGATATGTTATATGTTTATAAAATTTGAGTAATTGATTGCAGATGGTTATTGCTATATTTTCCTTCCTTTTTTCTATTCTTTCAGAATATTGCACGGTTGAAGAGTAAGTTAGCGAGTGTTCGCATGGTAATGTACAGTGTTATATGAAAGTCGACACTAGGGTTAGTTGTAGTGCGTAAAGTGTATGATAGGAATGTGTGTGTAGTGTATGAAGGAAATGTAGTTCGGGAACGTAGGTCGTGTAGTGTATGAAGGGCATGTAGGTCGTGTAGTGTATGAGAGGAATGTAGTTCGTATAGTGTAAGATAGGAATGTAGTGTAGTGTGTGTAGTGTCTGATGTGGATGTAGTGTAGGTTGGTAATGTAGTGTCTGATGTGGATGTAGTGCGTGTAGTGTAAGATGGTAATGTAGTGTGTGTAGTGTCTGACGTGGATGTAGTGCGTGTAGTGTAGGATGGTAATGTAGTGTGTGAAGTGTTTGATGTGGATGTAGTGTGTGTAGTGTCTGATGTGGATGTAGTGCGTGTAGTACGTGTAGTGTAGGATGGGAGGCGTGTGGTTAGTTACCTCTGTGCGGCGGTTGCGCGGCGTTGGCGGAGGCGAGACAGGCGGCGCAGTGCCAGCGCTTGGCGGAGCGCGAGGGGCGCGGCGCCGCGCACTCGGTATGGTAGCGGGAGTCGCAGGTGTGGCAGCGCGCGCCGAGCACGCCCCCGCTGCCGCAGCACGCGCACACGCCCGCGTCGATACGCTCCGTCTCCCTGCACATCCGACCCACACGCATCCTATATACCGATACCCTACGGCCTAACAAACCTTATCTTATCTCGATTATAAAAATATTCTAAAAGTCAACCGTAGCCCCACCTATCTGCCCCGTTTATTAATCGAGTCCAACATTCATAACAACCTTCATCAAAGTCTGCTCAGTCATTTAGGAATAGTTCAATAACATACACACGAAATAGATTAATTATATATGTAAAGATAACAATATCATAGTAGTGTGTCGAGACATCTTCTAAACCCGCCTCAGTAGCTTTTGTTTATTTACATCATAGGAGGCAAATCACCTGATGTTAAGTGATCATCGCCATCCATAGACACTAAAAACACCAGGCGAGTCGCAAATGCATTGCCAACCTGTGTTTGAGGGAAATGGGGAAGGGGGAAGGAAGAGGCCTTTAAAGAGGAGAGGAAAGGAAATAGATCTCCAGGGTTCTGAGTGCCCGGAGGAAACGCAACAATACAAGCATTGTTACTTCACGTTAATTTTGTGTGGGCGGGTGGTATTTCCCTGAGCGAGCAGACCCATTCATGCTAATACCAGTTATAGTTTCAGCGTGACCATTCCATATGAATCAGCTACTGTCTTTAATTTAAAACACACACACACACACCACCCTAAATATCAGAATAATAATAACTATTTGGAAGTTTATTACGAGATCTTATGCTGAAATCCATGGAGCACACTCAAGACTTATCCCAGGCTTAAGTCCAAAATTTCGAATAGACACAAGCTTAGCATTCCCTTACCTTGTACTGAACTGTACCTAAAGTTATCAAATTTCGACCTTTTAAAAAAACGTTCAATTAGTATAGCCTATATATTATTACTCGAATTTTTAACTTACCCGTTCAAACTCTCTTCAAGATCTTCATCACTAAAGAGCTTCCTTCTCTTTCTAGGTGTTCTCTCTTTAGGCCTACACTGGTCGCAGAACCAATCGCCTTCTGGAACTTTCTGGAAACATTTTACATACAATTCACTATGATAGTTATGGAAGAAAATAATACACTTACATATGGCATGCTACAATCACAATTACTATAGTTTATAATAAAATAAATGTAACATGTTTGTACTTTTTAGATGTTTGTAAAAAAAAATTTTGCTGGTGTCTACGAATAAGTTATAAAATTCATTTTAATCAATTTTAGAATTATCTGCCTGTCTGTCTATCGATCTGTCTGCTTGTATGAACATGTATCACTGCTAAAATACTTCGTTCATAATGAAGAGGAAAATCATAAACATATCTTCCAGTAACATTTAGTCTTTGTTTCATTAAATTCGATGGGTCTATAAAGAAGTAAGAGTAGACAAGTAAATAGATTTAATACATTCAGACTTTATTAATCGCTGTTTTTTTTTTAAGTTTAATGCGGATGAAGTCGCAGGCACAGCACAGTTTATAATAAAGCCAATGTCTATAATGAAAAACTACAATTTCATATTTAGTTATATTCCCTATATCAACATTTAGAAATGTTGAGTAAATATCATCTACTATTCCAAGATTAATTGATTTAAACAAACATAAATTCAAGAATATATCCACTCAGAATATGGTCTTGGACAGAAAAAGTTGTCCGAAAAGAAATGGTAGAAAGTCCATTGATTGCCAAATGTTTTTTAAAACTCTAAACAGATAAACTAGAATAATTCATTATCTTAATTCTGAATACACACACAAAATATAATGGTTCTGTACCTTCCTCCTTACTCCAGACTGTTAGCATGAAATATAGAATGTATTGTTAAAGAAACAAAACTAATAAGATGCAATGAATATATTCCTGTAACGGAATATTTTTGAGCAACGTCTTTATTGAGGTACAGTCCACTTGGCATAAGCTGATCTTTACACTTGTGTCAGTGCACAAAAATAAGTAACATAACACACATTTATTATTCTATCCTTACAAGTTGCTCCTATCAATAACCTATAGATCTATAATCTATCATTAATGCAAGCCTTTCTCCGACTAGCTATATATTTGCTGCTTTATAGAAATGATAGAGTGGGTCATTACGCTGAGGTTAGAGGTTAGACATGGATACTATTACTATCCTGCTTGGTTATTGGATATACACGTATTGTATCTTAAATGTGAGATGTTTAAGTTGGTTACGAAAATAGTAATGGACTTGGTTGGTTGGTTGGTATTAAAGTTTATGTATAGTAATTCTAAGTAATACATAGCGTCAGTGAGCTTAGGCTTAAGGCAGTAGTAAGTTAGGGGAAAGAGTTTGAAGCAACATGTATATATGTGTGTTGACAGTGCGCCTAATCTGGAAGCAGTAAAGATATGAGTTAGTGGACTTTCAAGTGATATCTACATATGTGGCCGACTGTGAGCTTGAACTTGAGCCAGCAGAGACAGAAGTTAGTGGAAGGGTTACAAGTGACATGTATGTATGTGTCTGACTGTGAGCTTGAACTTGAATCAGCAGAGATAGGGAGTTATTGGAAGGTTTACAAGTGACATGTATGTATGTGTATGTCTGTGAGCTTGAACTCGAGTGATTAGATATAGTGTGAGCATGAAGTTGAGTGAGTAGATATAGTGTGAGCTTGAAGTTGAGTGAGTA
>JACEII010000081.1:471554-485480 GCA_014332785.1 Antheraea mylitta | reverse complement strand
GTAGATATAGTGTGAGCTTGAAGTTGAGTGAGTAGATATAGTGTGAGTAGAGATAGGAGTTAGTGGAAGGGTAAGGAGTGATATGTGTGTGTGTGTGTGTGTGTGTGTGTGACTGACCGTGAGCTTGGGCTTGAGGCAGTAGAGGTGGTGGCCCTTGTTGCAGGAGTCGCAGAGCAGCATGGTGTCGGGGTCGGCCTTGCGGCGGCAGAGACGGCAGCTGGCGTGCAGCACGGAGGCGCTCCAGGCGACGGACCAGTCGAGTGCGAGGAGATGCAGCGCGACCTGCGCGACGCTGCGGCACTCCATCAGCGACACCTCCCACCGCCGCAGCGCCTCCAGCTCTACACTCCTGTTGCGGGCCTCGCGCTCCTTCCTCTCCTTCTCCTCCAGACCTGGTAATCACCACCACATCGCACACTCTAACCTACTACTTTTCACTTTTAATTCTGTCGTTACATTATAAAATGAGCTAAATCTAAGTTTAATACTTCATAAAACATGCATAATTTTTTTTTATAATTTCCAGTTCTAATACACCCAACATGAAGTTCAAATTTTGCCATCCAGAAGGTTTTTTTATGACCTTTATATTTACATACACAAAATATGCAAATAACAAAGAATATTAAAAATGTTTAAATCTCTTCTTTCACAGCCTAAAATCAACATGTATACATCTATAGGTATTTCTTTCTCATTACAAATTCATTTCATAAAATCCAATTCACCACCATACTATATGAGATTTCTTTAAAACAAAGAACACTAACCTAATGGTCTTTTGAGATATTTATGATGTATAGCCTGTGAGACTTGTAGTAATGCGGAGGCTAAACCACGGACCACCTCAGCTCTTGGTGCATATTCCTCTTCATTTTTCTCCAACTTTATGCCGTTAACTTTCGGTGCTTCTAAATAGAAGCCCGGATCTCTGTATTTGTTCACCGCTATTGACTTTATTTCTGACTTCTCTATGTCTGCAATGGAAAATAGTCTATTAATACAAAACAGTAAACAATATTAAAAAATGTTAATAATTCAGTGTATCCTATTTTGTTTCTCCTTATATTTAAAACTTTTCTCCATCATCTCAAAAACTTTCAACCATCTATCGCGTGTCGCATTACGGCCGCAGCGCGGTCGGTGAGAAGGAGTTTAATGAAAGGCACTCGGCAATAGCCAACTCTAATATGGCGGCAGAAAAAAATAGAATGTAAATCATTTTTTTCAATTCAAACCCCTGATTAAAAATCATTAAATTGTAAATACTCTCTAGACTTATGAAATTACTTTAATACTGCTTGAAATATTGTGAAAGTTGCTTACCTTCTGGAACTCTGAGAACTCCATTTGGTAGGTGATAGTCATCTCTGTAAGCGCTGTCAGGTCCCCAGGTTAAATATTCTGCTTGTTTGTCGTACCCTCGAAGCATTATAGTGCCGCGCCAGGCCTCACGATCCTGTCCAAATGTCAGTAAGCATATTACGGATTGATAACACTTGATACCAAATGGTCAAATGATTGACTTAAAATATTGTTTGTAAAGTTGTACACGAGTAATGGCGAGGGATATTGTCCCGCACCAGATTAGGCCCCCCTTCGGCAGCGGTTCAAGCCTAGGTCCGTTCCCTCGGTGTGGAGCCCTTGAGTGCGCTGCTCGCGAGATAAAGGAGCACAAAACCTTACATCACTGCAACAACAGTACACATATCACCCCCACGCACACACGCCTACACATGAAAGTGGAAGGGTTTTGTTTCTTTCCCTTATCGAACTGAAATAGTTTGGAAAATTATCCGATACGAAATATATATAGGAGTTGTTGAGGTATGTATGCTCGGTACACATATATGCTCCAACAACTCTTATACGTATGAATAGTTAGCTTAGGTCAGCTCAGATAAGTTGCGAATTGCACGTGTCGGGCAGCAGCCCAGGCCGAGGTGTGCCGTGCACCCTTGAGCGAGTTGCCCAAATGAAATCGGCCGAGTGCCACAAGCGCTCGTCAAGTAGAAGGTCCTGAGCAACGGTGGAGTGGTTCGAGTTTCCTTGGAGGTACCTGCTATGGATGTAGCCTACTACTCATTCATTGCAGCTACCCCCACTTGCACCTAAGGAGGGGAGCTCTTCCCTTAATCTTATATTTTATTAAGATTAAAGGTAACTTATACCTTGACTTTAAGAGCACCGAGACAGCCGTGGAAGATCTTCTCTTCCAGTTCCAATATGTGATCTCGGAGTGAGAGTTCGAGAGCTTCGCTGACAGAACAGTCTGCCGGGATGTTCAGCGACTGTTGAAGCTGCTTGCGACGAGTGTAGTGATGTGATGGAGCTGGAGGTGCCTGGAAATGTCACATATTGGTTTTCATACACAAATTTAATATTTATAAGTAGAAGGTTCCAACAAAATGAGAGGTTTTGTATCTTTCTGTCTTGCCTTAGTTCTTCTAAACTACGCGACGGATTTTGATATAGATCAATATCATTTAGAAAAATTCTTTGGAAAAGTTTATATGCATAATTTATAAATATCAGGAAAAAATCGGTATTTTAATTAAGCAAGTTGGACCAAATTATACATAAATGCTTACTTTCACGAAGATCGGTTGAGCAGTTTTGTAGTACATTATGGACAAATATTATGACATTGGATTTTTATATCTATCTCTTCTTATTGTCGCTTTTTCGTTTCAAATAACTCATTTCCAATATACACGTAAGTGTTTGTGAATCTTGCAATTTCAATTGTATGACTCAAAACAAATATATGTATGAATAGCATAGAATAGTTTAGCTAGGTCAGACTCCGGTTCTTACGGTTTCAGCCCAAGCCGAAGTGTGCCGTGCACCCTTGTGCTAGTTACCCAAACAAAATCGGTTGAGTGCCCTAAGCGCTCACCTTAGTAGTCTAGTGAAGCTGTAAAGGCATTGCCAGGCCAATAGCGAAGTCAGTTCGAAAATAATTTTTTTTTTTCAAATAACAATAAGACTAAAATTTTACATCAAAATTAATTAGTTGAGTCAGTAAGGTTAAATAAACATTTAATATATGAGAGACACTAACCGGAGCCGCTGTAGGATTGAGCAGATGCACCGGACACTTCCTCAGGTACTGAACGATGTTGTCCTTGTCTAACTCGAGGGTCTGTCTCAACTCGCTCTCTCTGAAGCCGCGTTTGTTCAGGGACTGTATGAGCGCTTCGATCTGTTCCTCCGTGTGGTACACCCACCACTGCGGCCGGTCGATCTGCATGAAAAGTTAAATTTAACTTATTAAAATAGGTTATAGCTATGTCCTAACTTAAGGACGCGCTCTCAAAAAAGGTGCATTTTCACTGTATTTCGGCAAGAATTCTACAAAACTACCCAACTTTGGTAAACATATTGACTAACTACAGATACATTGAACCCTTAACAATGTACGGATGATTATTTTTTAAAACTAATGAGTTTTCATTTATAATAATCAATTCTTCGTAGTCTCCTCACAAAACAGCCTGATTTTCGGTATCAAAATCTCAGTCATTTTACGGTTTTCTTAATTTGAAAAAATACCTGATTATGCTACATATAATCAAGTTTAATAACATTAAATAAAATCAAAGTTATGTATACTACATCTGAGAAAAAAATTATTTAGTTGTGAACAAAATTTCACCATTTTATGTTAATTATGTAGACTTTAACTCCTATGGAATAAGGTTCAATTTATTTCTTTATTTAGATTCGATTGACACAAAAGTATAAAAGAAGGATTGACATCGTGTTTAGACCGCGCCACCTTACTATAACTCTTTGGACCGCGCTCTGGCGCCATACGGTGAGGACGTGTACATCGTTTTGGACTCGACTTGAAAAAAATAAATCGCTGTAGAAATACGTATACACTTCACAAAACGTTTTGATCATTTCGAAATACTAACCAATTTTTTATAGTGGTTTTTTCTTCTAGTAGTAAGAGACACTGCAATTAGGTTGAAACAAAAATTCTAAATTTAGTTTTTATTACGTTAGTTCTTTCATATTTTATGGTACCTCAGTACTTTTATGGAACTTCTTGACGGGTAGAAATACATATGTCGTCTTTGTAGTCCTCTTGTTAGTAGTGACGAGAGCTTACCACAGGACTTAACAAAGTGAGCTGATGGTGGTCTCCAGAAATTGTTATCGAACTCCTTAATGGGTAGAAATTGATATGTCATCCTTGTAGTCCTTTTGTTAGTAGTGACGAGAGCTTACCACAGGACTGAACAAAATGATCTGATGACGACCCAATTCAAAGACTGTTATGGAAGTCATTGATGGATAGAGACAAATATGTCTTGTTTGTACTCCTTTCGTTACGTAATAACAAAATGGCCTCATAATGGACTCTTAGAAACGTGTCGGGAACTCTTTCATGGGTAGAAATATATATGTCGTTTTCGCATTCTCTTTATTAATTTTTTTTATCTATTCAGAATATATATAATAATATCATAAACACGCTGCAGAATTTACAAACAAATGTAATCTTTCAAAAGAATCAAATATAAGGCTTATTCTTTATAAGAATATGATCTCTCAAGTCTTGTTTATAATGAAACGAATCATTTGGAGAAAAGTGTATTTAAGCTAGAGATGCAAAGTTTATCGGTGGAATTAGGGTTCGTTTTACCCAAAGGCCATCATATGCTGCCCATTGTACTATCGGTATTACAACTTACAATTCAGGTGTTTTGTAGTATGTTGTTCACATAATTATTTTTGATATAGAAGCAAACACTAAGTTAAAAATTCTCCTATCTAAATCTCTGAGCACATACTCATGTTTGTAGCTAATATCTATATGTACTAAAATTCAGTTATCACGATATAGCCATTTGTCTAGCCCATGAGGAATTAAACATTAATAAGACACTATGATACTTTTCAGCATAAACTCTGTATTTCTAGTTACTCTATACTATACAAAAATTTTGGTATCACGACAAAGATACGCTTACGCAGTTAGAGCATCTACGCATGAGAAATGAAACTTTCATCAGATATGAAACTTTCATCAGATAGAGTGAGACTAAACATCTGAACCCAAACCTGATGTTTGTAGCTACTTTGAATACTACAGTTCAATTCTCATGATACAGCTACTCATCTGATCCATATAAATGAAACGTTGATCTGACTCTATGAGACTAGAACACTGATCGCAAAGTTTAGGTTTCTAGTGATTATCAGCACCAAAATTCTGTTATCATGATTCAACTACTCACTTGGTCTATGAGAAATTATACTCTTAGCTGATACGACAAGACTCAACTTCAGAGCGCAAACTTCATGTGTAGGTATAGCTATTATTAATATTTAAAAAAATATATCACGAAATAGCTCTTATCTGGTCCTAAGATATGAAACATTTGGCTGACAACTCAATGTTTCTAACTATTAGTACTATACTAAGATTATCATATATACTGTTTTCACCAAACTTTAAAAAATTGAAACTTTGCTCCTACACTAGGATACTAAACATCTAGGCACAGCTTGAAGTTTCTAGCTATTACCTAAACTATGATCCAGTTACCACAATACTACTCTTCATGAATTTCTCGAGAAATTAAGCCTTGATCGGGCACAAAGTGGCTAAATATTTGAACACAATTTCGATGTTTCTGTCTATTACGTATACATATTTACGTTTAGTTATACAGTTTTTGAGTGAATATGACCTTGAGAAACTATATTTTGGTACTATTACATCAAATACAACAAAAAGTAGAACATAAATAATAAGTAAATATTGTAATATTTTTATAAAAATATCAAAGTCGTTTATAGTGTGATATTACATTGCCGCGCTTATCAGTTTTCATGTCTGTGTGAGTGAGCTATACGCGTCTAGTAGAACTCGAAGCCGAAATTGAACTTCTAAAATTTGAGAACGCGTCCTTAACAATATACGATTAGCTGTTATACACTTTTTTTTTTTAAACCAGTAAAAAAGAATAATGTTTATTTTCGTCATTTGATGAATGGCATAACTGATGTTTGCTAGTTCTAGCCCCAGCTTGTACCAAGGATTTTTTTTTGGATTCGTGTACATTTACTCATTTATATTGGTAACACTATTAGCTGACGGTGAAGGAAAACCTCGCGAGGAAACCAGACTGAACCTGAGAAATGTTCTCGTAGTACTACTTTATAGTACTACTGTATACTGTACTGTACGGGAAAACAGAACTGTGGATTTCTCAAAATTCGAAATCGACAATACATTATACAACATTAAATTAATCGAATATTAATAATCAACTTTTTTATTATTAAACTTGAGGATTGGAGGCAGATACAAGTGAAAAATTAAGCAGGTGTCTTGATTCCTAACCTTCCCATGAACGCTGCACGTTGCTATGTCACCGCTACAGACAAGCAACTGCTGACTGGCCATCTCGAAGCCATTCATCTTCTGCGAGAAGCCGTTCATATTCACCAACGGCTTTTTCGGAGAATTTCCACGGGAGTTTGCTGCTGAATCATTCTCTTTGTCGCTGCCACCTGCTAAAACGTATATACCATAGACCAAAAATACTTACCAATCACCAAAAGTACTACCTGAGAGCTAATGGTGTAGTGATTGGATTTGATATCATGATTTCACTGTGGGAACATCAACATTTTTATACGGCATGCACTATTCTTGCTTATTTCATTTATAAAAACGTGTTGAAATATGAAAATATGTCAATATCCAAACGATTTTAATATTTCTTTCAACCCTAACATTGTCAGATAATTTGTCTACAATATATTACTCACCCCTCTCTTTTTCAGTTTCAAAGAGCCTAGTTACATAAGCCAATGTGTCTTCACCATTATTTGGGGCTGGTAACACTGGCTTATCTCTGCATCCTCCCCGAGGCTCATCACCTGCTTCAACGAATAGGCCAGCCACCGCTTGGTTCAACCAATATCTTCGGTAGGCACGATCCATACCTAATGGCAACAATTAAAATCTCATTCTTTATTTATTTTTTTTTCGAAATGACTACGCTATTGACCCAGCAAGGTCTTAACAGCTTCACCGGACTACTAAGGCGAGCGCTTAAGGCACTCAGCCGATTTTATTTTGGCAACTAGCTCAAGGGTGCACGGCACACCTCGGCTTGGCTGTTGCCTGTTACATGTAAACTCGCGACCTATCTTAGCTAACCTAGCTAACTATTCATATATGTTTGAGTTGTTGAGACGCATATGTGTACCAAGCATACACGCTTCAACAACCCCTCCATATATTAATGATTGGAAAATTAGAGTTTTTTCAGTTCGATAAGGGGAAAAAATAAAACCCTTCCACTTCCATGTGTAAGCGTGTAGGCGTGCACGTGTGTGGGGGTGATCGTGTAGTGTTGTAGCAGTGATGTAAATTTTTGTGTCACTGTATCGCGCAAGCAACGCACTCAAGACAAGATCGAACCTAGACTTGAGCCGCTACCGAGGGAGGCCTAATCTGGTGTGCGGGAGCGAAATCTACCCCCAGACTACGGCGGCGTGATCTGTGGTTACGCGGGCGTGGGCGCGAGCAAACTCTGTTTAGAGAGACAGGCTGGTCGTTCACTGCCGTTATTTCATCAGGAGGGTCGATAAAAATATGTCGCGGCCGTCTTCTATGACGCGCAGCGTTCGGTACGGGTTCGTATTGTACGGCGGATACCACTAACGGACTGGGATGATTAGCGGCTTTTTCAAAATAACTAATCGTAAGTGATTTTACGTACGCCCAGATAGAAGGGATCTCTAGGTCTCTATGGAGATCGACTCTCCGGATGTGCCACGGGGCACCGGTCACTTTACGTAAAACACGATTTTGGAGAACCTGCAGCTTATCAAAGTTATCTTTGGACATATGCGCAAAAATGGGGCAGCTATATGTCATCACGGGACGGATACACGTCTTATACAAAGTGAGCTTGTGTCTGAGGGACATCTTACTCTTATGACAAAGCAACGGATGGAGGCGAACCAAGACCATAGCGGCTTTGTTTCGCACTCTGTCTATATGTGAATTGAACTTTAAATGTCTATCTAATGTAACACCGAGATATTTGACCTCTTCGACCCAAGGGATATCGATTCCGTATAGCCTGATGGGCTTCAATTTATTAGCGCGTTTCGTGGGATCAAAGAGTATTGCGGCACTCTTATCGGGATTAACTTCTATGCGCCATCGATGAAGCCATTCACCGAGAGTATAAACGGCTTTTTCGATGCGCTTCCTAAGAAAGTTCGACCGCCAGCCGGAAGTGTAGATAACGGTATCGTCAGCGTAATAGGTCACTGATGAACAGATTGAAGAGCGTGGGCGCGAGTATGGAGCCCTGTGACACACCTGAGCGTATCGGGTGGGGCAGCGATAGTTCACCATCCACTCTGAAGCGGAATGTCCTATCAGTGAGAGAATCGCGGAGAATATGAATTAACCTATCGGGTACGTCATTTTTTCTATACGGATTATGTTTTTTAATATAATTACTGAGATACCTAAGAATAGTAAATCAATTTTATTCATCTTTATACTTTAGAATAGTAAAGCAATTTTATTTATCTTCAAACTTTAGAATAGTAAAGCAATTTTAAAGCAAGAAAGAACCTTGATAAACTGGATTTTGTAAAAGGCCGGCATAGTCTAAATACTAGGAACCGTGACAAACTGGTTATCCCATGTTTTAGACTTAGTAAAACGAGTAATAGTTTTTTGGGAAATAGTGTACGGTTCTATAACAAAATTCCAAAGGATATTACCGATTTGCCTGATTGTGAATTTAAGCGCCATGTCAAGCGGGTTTTGGTCTCAAAAGGCTATTATAGAGTGGATCAGTATGTGAACGATAGTGATGTCTGGAATTGACTCATCTCTGTGCATCCATTAAATTTCTTTTCCATTAAAAGTATCTGTCATGTATGTAATATAGTCTAAATATTATATATATTAAAAAGATAAACCAGATCGAGTTTCTTGCCGGTTCTTCTCGATAACTGGGTTGTTTCCGAACCGGTGGTAGTTATTGACGTTCATAAGTGCCTTATTAGGGCCTAAACTGAATAAAGTATTTTTGATTTTGAATTGGTTGGCCCCTTATAAATAAATTTAATAGCTGCGCTCCAGATAATGAGATGTGTTTCTGACCTTCATCTCATTGATCTAGTACGGAGTATGCAGGCGCATTAGGTAAGAACTTTTTGGACGTCAATGTGACAAAAGAACAAGAAAATTTAAATAACAAGAAAAAGAACAATCGAAATTGACGTATTATATATCACATTACATATTCTATTAGTTCGCTACGCCGCGCCGCCACGCTTTTGCACCGCTTAATTTTATACATTTTATGTGAACGCATTGAAGCCTTTTATGGTGCCCGCTTTGGAAGAGAAGTTTTGTCTTTAAAGGACTCGCATACACCATATATTTCGCCTTGGACGCCGCTGCTCCCTACGGGGTGCTGAGTTGCAGGTTAGTCTACGCTTACTATTTGGGGGTTCTTGTTATTTTATTTATTTATAGGCAAGGCCACTAACCGCTCTTTCGCTTTCAATTTTTTTTTTTTTTTAAACTTTATTTTTGGCAATCAACCGTTCAGATTATTACTGCCATTGTCACGTAGTCAATAAATATTACAAGCGTAGTATGATCATTTCAATATCAAGCGTCGTGTGAATCAATATTCTAACAAGATGGTGGCTCCCTTGTTAGAACCTTCCATGGAGTTTTTGTGGCATCTCAGAATTGCATGCTCCGTGGTATTATTTTCCATTCACTTCACTTATGCATAATAAACTAACCATATTACATAAAACACCACCAACTTTATACAATATACAGTCAAGTAACACAAGATTATGAATAAAATATAAAATCCACTACATGACAGACTGAAATCCCGCCAAAAACTCCAAAAGTATTCAATTTATTTATACCGCATATCCTGGTGGGGCCTATTTACACGGTCCCACCAGCCCCTTCAGCAATTGTATTTATCTGTATACTTTAGAGTAGTAAATCAATTGTATTTATCTTTATATGGTTAAATTTTGCCTACAATCTATTGTAATAATGCACCATAAGATTATATAATGTTAAGCCTAGGGAGATGTTACCTGAATAAGCATGTAGAGTACCCGTATTTTGATTTCGCTTAACAGACAGAAGACCGAAATAGCTGCCTAAGCTCAATTTAATACAGTGTTATCTTTATTTATCAGAGTAATTGTACTATAGGACAGAGAGAGAGAGGGAGAGCTTTGCAAATACAAAGTAAGCAACTGGTCTTACAAAGTTATCTTACTTGCCTCCTCAAAGACCCCAAATGCGAGGTGCTTAATATCAAAGTTACAAGACACAGTACTTAACCATATGGTCTTTAAAAATATCCAAGCATGGTGTTATTCTTTCATTTGGATGTTTTCCTTTACAAAGAAAATCCCAGTCTCATTATAACTTCTTAACCCATTTCAATTTATTACAAAGTTATCTAAATTTCTCAAACAATCAGCCAGCATCGGAAACAATAAATAGATGATATAATAATAGAATGGGTACAAAAAAAAACATTGCATCAAATAACACAAACATATGATACTTTTAAACTAATAATGCCTTCATTGATAGTGCCTTCAGGCATCAGTCTATGGACGAAAGTTGGTAGTTATTTTATAAGAAATTAGTTTTGTTGTTTGATACGCGAGGGCGGCTCCTGTTCTGCCCCCCGCGCCTATCACCTCCTCAGCATACCGCTACATACCATTGAACGCACGCGTCTAAGGCTGTTCGCCCCCCCCTCGCCTATCCCCTCCTCAACATACCGTTACAGGGGATTGGATCGTCCGCCCCGCATTGTATCACCCGCATCGCTATTTAACGCACGCGTCGAAGTGACTGTTATACACGCAGCTATATTGTTATAAACGCGAGTGTTTAGTGTATGTGCCGCGAGAAATCCGTGAACGCTGTGTTTTGAACAAAGAATTTCTTCACCGCTACAGCGTTGAAACCAGCGATTGGACTCACTAAATATGCCAAGTAAGTGTGTATGTTCCTATTACCAAGCTCAATCGCTTATATACCCTTGGATCCTGCGATTGAGCATATAGAGCATATACAACAAAAAATACAGTCCACATTTCTCCGTATGATAAACCCACATTAATTGAGATGAAAAGAGTCAAGGCTTTGACCAAGTTTTGACGGCCTATTCGCACCAAAGTTGATCCTTAGTGGTAAGATATATCAGTGAAGGAAACCACAGTGAGGAAACGACAGCATGTTGCTGGGACTATTTCGAGGTCCGACTAGCTAGCTACCATGTTAAAGTTTAAAATCCACCACGAAGCACTCATTAGTGGGTTCCAGAAGGTGCACATGAGAGCCAGTCTCCTCACGGTTTAGCATGGTTACCATCTTAGACCACAATGTTATTTAGCATCACCTGAGATTGTGGTGAAATGCTAAAACCTATAGGGTATTACAAGAAACTCACCAAGATAAGAAGAATAGTCGAACAAGCCCGTCTGTAGCTCTTTCACTTTTTTCTCATACTCCTTCCTCTTGTCCTCATTGTCACTGTTGAGTTTTTCTATGTCGATCTTGAGCTGTTCGTCGACAGCTCTCGCTTTTTCTCCTGACAATTTGTTCTCTTCTTTCTTAGCGACTGCCTCCTTCTTGAGCTCTTGCCGTGATGCCAACACTTGAGCTTCGCGTTTGCGTTCATTTATCTAGAATTACATAGAATTAAATACGTTACAATTCTGTGAATGAACAGGCAGTTAACATTTTGACTGCCAAGCTACAATCACATCTTTTTTTAATGTTGCCATGGATGAATTTGTACATTTGTTCAAGATCTAGTGTTTCAGTGATCCATGACCACAGTTGCGTCACAAGAAACTCCGTGCTAGGCTTATACGATCAATATGGCAGTCAAGGCGTTAAGTGAAATTTCAATGGTAGCAAGTGGATTCCATGCCATTTTAATATGTATGAATTCTTCTTCTTTTTAAAATGGCAACATGTGTGCGCACACAATTTCGCCAATGTCTAGTGAATAGAGCCATAAGCAATGGAGATTGTGCCAGATAATTAAACATTTTTTTATATATATCCAGACTGGTCTATCTATGAATAAAACACATGTAAACTAGACATAAACACATAAAATTAGGTTACAGACATACAAACTATAGACTGAAGGTGGAACATCCGCTGACAAAAAACTTTGTGATGAGAAAGTAGAAGCGTGATCAATTGTTTTTTAAATACCCTACTAACTACCTTCCTGAAGTTGCAAATTTGTGTGCAAACAATAGGTATGTACTGAGGCTTGAAAGTTAGTCCTTTAAGAATGTTATTAGAATGGGTTATTACATCATTTAACTCCAGATGATATTGTAGTCTAATGCTGAAACCTGAAAGAGTACTTACAAAAAAAATCCATACATCCAAACATATCATTGAATGTATAATAATCTAGTTATATTATTAACCATAAACAAGTTCAGGAGAATCGAACCTGCAACACTCGGAGCGCCTGCTTCGAGTTCTTGTACTCCTCGAGTTTTTCCTCGATGACGTCACGCACAGTCGCGTAGCTGATGATCTGATTCATCAGGCACTGAAGGATTAGAAACTTGTCATCTGTGGAGAGTAATATAATTTTTTGTATAATATAAAGTGAATGCTCAGAAAAAAGATGTGATACTTTCTTTAATGTCTCTCGTGTTAATGGGCATCTCCTTAGACCTTTTTTTTTATATTATAGGGGGCAAACGAACAGACGGGTCACCCGATGGTAGGTGATCACCGCCGTCCATAGACACTTGCAAGACCGGGGGAGGCACAATTGCGTTGCCGGCCTTTAAAAAAGTGTACGCTCGCTTCTTGAAAGTTTGCAATTCATAGTTGCTTGAAAACACCGCCACTGGGAGTCGATTCCACAGGGTCGCAGTACGAGGCAGAAACGACCTTGAAAACCTCACCGTGGAAGACCTCCACTTATCGAGGTGGTGTAGATGAAATTTAAGTATCAGGCGGGTAGTACGATGGTGGAATGTAGGCAGGCAGGTAAAAGTCCAAACAACTCCTCTGAACACTCTCCGTAAATGCGATAAAGAATGCAAAGAGACGCGATGTCCCGACGCAGTGCCGATGAGTCGAGCCGATCGGATAATACCTCGTCGCCAACGATTCGAGCTGCTCTACGCTGGATGCGGACAAACGGAATCAGTTGATATTGAGGCACTCCAGCCCAAAGGTGAGAACAGTAACCTATACTATATTGTTATCAGTAATAACTAAATGTAATAATATTTAAAAGTTTATGTATAAATAAAGATAAAAAAAAAAACAATTATTTTTTTAATAGATCCATTTATACTCACAATTCAAATTTTTAAACATCTTATGTGACATACCGAGAGGGAGAGCGGAACGAGACAAATCTCATATTTTTGAAGGTGGTAGAGTTATGATGAACCTATAACTGTACTGAGCATGAATATGTTGTCTCGCCCCCGGTACTACTACCCGACCCGCAGAAACACGACGTCAAGTAACAGTGCTTGCATTGTTGCATTCCGTCCAGTCACTAAGAACACCAAAGATCCACCTTCCCTCCCACACATACACAGGCTAGCACTTACGACACGAACACAAAATTAATTTGGTCACAAAAGCTACAGAACCAATTAAGGTCATTTGTCCATCGTTCCCAGACTTTCTCGACAATATAACGACCTTGTTAAAAAAGATCACACCATAGACTTATTCAGTAATTCCCTGTCTAATTTCAGATCTAAAATTAGTTTTTTTATTTAATTAATTTCTGCAGGATCTTTTTTCCTTAATTTTTAAGTTATAGATTATCGAATTGTTTTATTTTATTATCTACTTAATTT